>JAHKKF010515466.1:1054-11560 GCA_019740295.1 Labeo calbasu
TCGGTACAGGTCTTTCGGTTTGGTACGGATGTATACCAAACAAGTACAGCATTTTTTCCCCAGGAAATTTAAACAATAAATGGCGTTAAGACATAGCATTTCATTTACCTCAGGCAAGTCATCAGTGCCCACAGTTCATTAGTTCACTACAGAAATGAAGTCTAGAAAAGAGCATTTCGCGAAATATTACACTAAACACTCATTATATTGTACTTTACCTGTTACTCTTAATTATTTAATGTATGTTTAAATGAATCTATTATGAAACATGTTATGACAGCCACTGTGTATTTGAATATATTTAAACAAATAGAATTTTTATAATTTATAAATTAATTTAAAAACTGCATTAAGTGCAATTTACATATTTGCATATATACATTTCTTAAAGTTAAGCGCTAATTATTATATTTAAAAATAAATAGTAATTAAATGTAAGTTTTTAATTGTTAACTATATAATGTGAAAGGGCTCCCTGTAGTCTAAAGCATTAGCTGAAGTAGATTTTTATCTGAAGTAAAATTTTATGACTAAGAAAATTGAAAGAGAAACTTGTTCAGTAAACCACTGTTTATTTTAAAAAAAAAAAAGTTTAGGTTTTTCCTCCTGCTGTACCGAAATCATACTGAACCGTGACGTTAAAACCGAGGTACGTACCGAATCGCCATATTTTATATATATATATATATATATATATATATACACACACACTCAGCAAATTAACAGTCATATTATCTACATGAATAAGGTTATACTGAATCCAGAGTGGGATACCTGCAGTCGAGGGTCATTCCTGGAAAAGGGCTTCAGGAGTTGTGCCACACCTTTGCGGTTTCCTCTAAGCACTCCATTTTCAATATCCTGCAGTGTGAATACCTGACCACCAATGAAGTAGCTCACATAGTTGAAGAACTGGAAAACAAGAGACCAAATGTACTGAAACACTGATATCATTTCACATTTCCACTTCTTAACCACCCAAATCTCCACTTCTCTTACCCGATACCTTTGCCATATGTTTTTGGGAAAGCCCAGACGCAGGTTCCCGTGGATGACGAGGGCGTTGTAGACGTTGATAAAGAAAGCCAGTTTCTCTTCACGACTCAGAGACAGCAGCTCCACGCGCTGAAGTTGTACAGCGAGATCACAGTAGCGCTCAAAGTACAGGCTCCGGGACATGGCCTTGTAATCAACCGTCTGAAAGTGGAGACCCAGACGGTCACAATGACACGCACATTTCTTATTTAAAACATAATGTGGCGTAACGCTCCTCGGGTCATTCGCTTGCCACAAACATCAAATGTCTGAGTGCATGTAGCGTTTGTGTCTGTGACGAATCCGTTAAACATGGTCTTGCACCTTTTTGACATGCAGTGTGTGATGAGAAGGTGAAATGGTGCGTTACCTTGCCATCTTCAGAGAGATGATCAGAGTAGAGTTTCAGGATCAGATTCCTCAGTGCCTCTGAAAGCTCACAGGCTGCTTCGAGCAAGTATCACAAACAATGAGAATAAGAATGACTGAAACAATCAAACACAAAAGGTCTTCTTTTTTCCATTATGTAACTGATAACTAGATATGTGTTTCCTGAAGGAAATGCCAGCACTTGTAAGGCAGCAAAGAAGTTATAGTATTAAAGTTATAGGTAGGTTTATGTTTTAGGTTTTGGTGTAAATGCAGCGGTCAGCGTGTGATTAAATGATTAAATATGTGGCAAAAAGACAAGGTTAATCAATAAAAGTTTACAAATAGATTTAAGAGAGATTAACTGAAATTCAGTAAGCAAATAGTATGAAGATGTCATTGTTTTCATTCGGCCATATTTTTAAAATTCACTCCAATCTTAAAACATTTTATAATTAGGGCTACACAACTATGACAAATCACGACTGTTCAAAACATTAGGGTCAGAAAGATTTTAAAGAAAGCAATCCTTTTATACAGCAATGCTTAAAATGATCAAATAAAAATGACTGTGAACTTTTATAATAATAAAAAATATATATTTTAAATAAACTGTTCTTTTGAACTTTCTATTCATCAAAGAATCTTGAAAAAAAAATGGTTTCCACAAAAAAAAATGTTATGCAGCACAACTGTTTCTGACACTGATTATAATAATAGATGTTTCTTGAGCAGCAAATCAACATAATATAATAACTTCTGAAGGATCACGTGACACTGAAGACTGAAGTAAGACTGATAAAAATTCAGCTTTGCATCACAGGAATAAATTACATTTTAAAATATATTCAAATAGAAGACAGTTATTTTAAATAGTAGCTAATAATACAGTGCCTTACAAAATTATATTTTTTCACGCTTTATGTTACAGCCTTATGTTAAACTGCTTTAAACTACTTTTTTTGCCACATCAATCTACACTCCATACATCATAATGACAAAGCACAAAACAGATCTGTGACAACTTTGTACATTTATTAAAAATAAAACACTGAAATAAGTGCATTTCATAAGTATTCATACCCTTATTTAAGTACTTAACTGAAGCACAGCCTCAAGTCTTTCTAGTTATGATGCAACAAGCTCTCCACATCAGCATTTGGCAATTATCTCGCCTCACCTCTTCACCTCTCAAGCTCTGTCAGCTTGGATGGGGTTTGGCAGACATTTTCGGGTTTCTCCAGAAATGTTTGATTGGGTTCAAGCCCAGGCTGTGGCTGGGCCACTCAAGGATATTCACAGAGTTGTCTACAAGCTACTCTTGCTGTGTGCTTAGCGTCATTGTCCTGTTGTTAAGCTCAAGTGTGTTTTCATGTGTCTTCACTAAGGAGAGGATTGAGTTTGGCCACACCGCCATAAAGACCGGATTGCTGGAGTGTTGCAGTGATGTTTGTCCTTCTGCAAGTTTCTCCCATCTCCATATATGACCATGGAGCTCAACTAGAGTGACCATCAGCTTCTTGGTCACCACTCTAACCAATACCCTTCTCCATCAATTGCTCAGTTTTCCAGGAGGCCAGCTCCACAAAGAGTCTTAGTTGTTCCAAACTTCTTCCATTATGGATAATAGAGGCTACATACTTCTGTGAACCTTCAATGCAGCAGAGTTTTTTCTGAACTCTTTCCCAGATGTGTGCCTTGACACGATCCTGTCTCTGAGCTCTACAGGCAGTTCTTTTAACCTGAGGGCTTGGTTTTTGCTCTGATATGCATTTTCAGTTGTTAGACCTTTTATTCAGAAGCATGTGCTTTTCTAAATCATACTCATTCAAATGAATTTGCCACAGGTTAACTCCATTCGAAGTGTAGTAACATCTACAAGCGATATGAATGAGGTATGAATACTTATGCAACGGTATCATTTTAGTTTTTTATTTCTAATAAATTTGCAAAGTTGTTTGTTCTTTGTCATTATGGTTTATGGAGTGTAGACTGATGTGGAAAAAAGTAATTTAAAGCAGTTTAACATAAGGCTGCAACATAACAAAATGTAAAAAAAATGACGGGGTATGAGTACTTTCACAAGGCATTGTATATCATGTATTATTATTTTTATCAAACAAAGGCAGCCTTGGTGAACAAAACAGACCTTTGTCAAAAACATAAAAAAATCTTGCTGACCCCAGACTTTTGAACATTAAATCTGATTTCCCATTGCATTTGTGCACCAGACATGGTAAAATGTTCAGCATCTGCAAAAAAATATGTTCCACATTTAGCATTACATTTTGATGCAACGTGTGTACGCTGTAATTGACACTTGTCATGATTAATTCACTGCCGCACCTGTAACTGCAATCTTGATTATTAATTTAAATAATTGTGAAGCCCTAATTACAAAAACTAAAAATAGACAGCACACCTAAGCCTCAAGGTATGAAATAATACTGGATAAATAATATTTATTATTTATTATAAGAATAATATATAAAATAGTAAATAATAACAATAGTAAAAAATAATGTTAAAGGCTTAAAGGAGAAGTCCACTTCCAAAACAAAGATTCACATTTAATGTACTCACCCTTCTTTCTCGGCTGGGATCGTTTACAACCGCATTTGGGATTGTTTGAAGCTGCATTTAAACTGCATTTTGGAAGTTCACCATAGCAGTCCATTATATAGAGAAAAATGCTGAAATGTTTTCCTGAAAAAACATAACTTCTTTACGACTGAAGAAAGACATGAACATCTTGGATGACAATTAGGTGAGTACATTATATGTGAATCTTTGTTTTGGAAGTGGACTTCTCCTTTAATTGACTGTAGTTTAATACTTAATATTAGAGGTTTAGAACAAACTCTGAATGATTGAAGAACATCAGTACAGTGCTGCCTTACAAACAAGCAGGTAATTAACATTTAACATGACTCATAAATGATTAAAGAATCATTGAGTGTAACCCCACGCTTCATGCTATAGAGATGCATTAAAACACAAGTCTAGACAAGCACATTTAAGAGAAGTGAGGACAGAAAGATAGTGTTTCCAATGAGAAAGATGAGACTACAGCAGATGGCGTAAGTGTCTATGGGCATCCTGCTACTACATACCCATCATTAGGCCGCATGCTGCCATTTCTCCAGAGGTAAGTGCTGCATTGGGAACATGCTCCAGTAGCCTGAATAAGATGCTACTGTCATCAAACTGCCTTTAGCTAGTCACAGACTTCAAATGCTTCCTCACCATTAAACTCAGGGTCATTTCACCTACTTCCTGAAAGTGGAGTGGAGCCAGAGCAATCTATGAGAGCCAACACCAATGGCAAACACGGTTCAATACATCAACCTTTCACTGGTTTTCACAGTAAGTAAACACAAAAACGTCTTTGTGGGCAGGAACCTATCATTACTATACCAGAATAGACTAGGGCTGTGTCTGACCGCTGAAAAATTATATATGAAAGTAAGCAAATGTCCGAATTTGAGACTGTCAACTGATTATAAATGTCCATTTTTCCTTTAAAATAAGCTAAGAAAAAACATTGTAGTCACAAGTGTTATTTTAGTATTATTTATATATTTATCATTTTTAATTTAGATATTTTATGTATTTTTTTCTATTGCTATTTGGTTTTTAGTAATGTTTTTTTACTTTATGTAGTTTTCACTTATTTTTTATTTGTTTAAGTAAGCTAAAAAATGCTATATGAAAGAAGGCAAGCAAGACATCTCTGAATTTTACCGTCTACTGAGATTATAAATGTCCCTTTTCCCCTTTTTTGTTTATATGTTTAATTTATTTTTTATTTGTTTCAGTCCTTTAGGACTTTAGTTTAAACATTTAATTTTGGTTTATATATAAATACACTGCCGCTCAAAAGTTTAGGATCGGTAAGATTTTTTATGTTTTTTAAAGAATTCTTATATGCTCATAAAGGCTGCATTTACTTGATCAAAAATACAGAAAAAAAAAAAATATTATTATAGTTTAAAATAATGGTGTTTTATATTCATATATTTTGAAATATAATTTATTCCTGTGATGCAAAGCTGTATTTTTATCAGCCATTACTTCAGTTTTTAGTGTCATGTGATTCTTCAAAAATCATTCTAATATGCTGATTAATTACTGTTATTATCAATGTTGGAAACAGTTGTGGTGCTTAATATTTTTTTGGAAATATTTTTTTTTTTTCAGGATTCTTGATGAATAAATGGTTAAAAAGAACAGTATTTATTCAAAACAGAAATCTTTTCTAACAGTGTAAGTCTTTTCTTTCACTTTTTATCAACACATCCTTGATGAATAAAAGTATTAATTTCTTTCAAAAAACGAAAGAATAAAAATTTACTGACCCCAAACCTTTAAATGGTAGTTTATATTGTTACAAAAGATTTATATTTTAAATAAACGCTGTTCTTTTCAACTTTTTATTTGTTAAAGAATCCTAGAAAAAAAAAATAAAAAAATAAAAAAATAAAAAAAATAAAACAAAATATTAAGCAGCACTACTGTTTTCATCACTGATAATAAATCAGCATATTAGAATGATTTCTGAAGGATCATTTGACAATGAAGACTGGAGTAATGATGCTTTGTATCACAGGAATAAATTACATTTTAAAATATACTGAACTAGAAAACAGTTATTTTAAATTGAAATAATATTTCACAATCTTACAGTTTTTTCAGTATTTCTGATCAAATAAATGCAGCCTTGATGAGCATAAGAAATGTCTTTAAAAGACATTTCTTTAATCATTTTATTTTATTTATTTTTAATTACCAATAATAATTTTTTTAACTTAAAATCCTTTTAGAGATGCCTTACAGATTCCTTATAGGAGGTGTCTGCATTCCTACAATGCTGCTTGTTTAGTCATTGACTGAGAGGCTATTGAAACAGTATAGTGCTCTACAGATTCTACAGTAGGTCATGAGAGAGATTTAGAGATTTGTCCTAGTCATAACTAACCTGTTTGTGGCTTGATAATAATAGAGTTTATAAATGTTACACCCATATAAATTCCTTCAGTGTTTTGAAAATCTGTTTTATTTGTCTTGCTGAAATAGAGAGTGCTGAAGGAAGCTGCCCACACCCTTCTCTCTGCACAGCCAGTCAGTCCAGCAGATCATGCCGGCGAAGTTGTTCCTGTACATCCTGACAATCACCTCGCTTTTCTTCAACTCTTCTATGCCGGCAACCCTCCCACACTTAAAGGAGTATTTCACTTCCAGAACAAAAATGTACACATAATGTACTCACCCATTGTCATCCAAGATCATGCCTTTTTTTCTTCAGTTTTAAAGAAATTATGTGAAGAAAACAAGGATTTCTCTCCATATAGTGGACTTCTATGGTGCCCCTGAGTTTGAACTTCCAAAAATGCATTTAAATGCAGCTTCAAAAGGCTCTAAACAATCCCAGCCGAGGAATAAAGATCTTATCTAGTGAAACGATCTGTTATTTTCTAAAAAAAAAATACAAATTTATACACTTTTTAATCTCAAATGCTCGTCTTGTCTAGCTCTGCCATGTATTGACCCGGATTACAGAGTATGCATGCACATCGCAAAGCTAGACAAGACGAGCATTTGAGGTTAAAAAGTATATACATTTTTATTATTATTTTTTTTTTAGAAAATAACCGATCGTTCCGCTAGATAAGACCCTTCTTCCTCGTCTGGGATCGTTTAGAGCTATTTGAATCTGCATTTAAACTACATTTTGAAGGTTCAAACTTGGGGGCACCATTGAAGTCCACTATATGGAGAGAAAAAGTGATCACCAGGGTTTAGACAAACCTATTTTGTCCCGGCCTCAAAATCAGACACATATAAGTGTTAGAAAACACGATTCCTGGCTGCATCAATATCCATTGACCACTGGATATTTGTGAAGTTGTTAGGAACATTATATCGAGTTCAGCAACCTTTAGTTTAAACTGATTATCGTTTGTTTACTTGCGTTTTCACATCTTCCTTATTAAATCCATTCACGTTGAAGGCTCTTTTGCCACTCAGTCCGGCTGAGGGGGCGTGTCCTGGCGGGAAAGTGATGTGAATGCATACCCACTATTGAAATTCATCTGTATTAGACTAGAAATGTAGAATACACTGGAAAAAATTTTGCATATTGACAGAATTTAAGTTTCTCATTTAGCTATTTATGAATACTGTATTGATAAAGGCTGCATTAAATTCAAAGACAAATCACATTTTAAAACATTCAAATAGAAAACAGTTACACTCCTGTTCAAAAGTTTGGGATCAGTAAGATCTTATGCTTACCAAGGCTGCATTTATTCAACCAAAAATACAGAAAAAAAACAGTAACATTGTAAAATATTATTACAATTTAAATTTTATTCCAGTTTATATTAATATAATTTAAAATATAATCTATTTATGTGATGCAAAGCTGAATTTTCAGCATCATTACTCCAGTGTCACATGATCCTTCAGAAATCATTTATATATGATGATTTATTATCAATGTTGAAAACAGTAGTGCTGCTTAATATTTTGTTGGAACCTGTGATTTTTTTCTAGGATTCTTTAACAAATAAACAGTTGAAAAGAACAGCGTTTATTTAAAATATAAATCTTCTGTAACAATATATACTACCATCTAAAAGTTTTGGGTCAGTAAATTTTTTTCTTTCGTTTTTTGAAGGAAATTAGTACTTTTATTCACCAAGGATGTGTTAATTTGATAAAAAGTAAGAGGAAAGAATTACATTGTTACATTTATTCCAGTTTATATTAATATAATTTAAAATCTAATCTATTTATTTGATGCAAAGCTGAATTTTCAGCATCATTACTCCAGTCTTCAGTGTCACAATATGATGATTTATTATGTTGGAAACTATTTTTCTTTTTTGGAACTTTATTAGGATTCTTTAATGAATAAAAAGTTTAAAACTACAGTTTAATTTTAACAGATTGTTTTTTTCTTTTTAAAAAAAGGTCTTTTCTTTGATAACTTTTTATCCATTTAATACATCCTTGCTTACTACAAGGTTTTTTTTTTTTCAAAAAAAGGAAAAAAATAAATAAAAATACTGTACTGACCCCAGACTTTTGAATGGTAGCGTATATTGTTAGAAAATATTTCTACTTCAAGAGTGCTGTTGTTTTAAACTTTTTATTCATCCTTTTATTAGAATTCTGAAAAAAGTATCACAGGTTCCAAAAAACATCACGCAGCACAACTGTTTCCAACACTGATAATAAATCAGCATATCAAAATAATTTCTGAAGGATCATGTGACACTGAAGACTGGAGTAATGATGATAAAAAATTCAGATTTGCATCACAGGAGTAAATTACATTTTAAAATTTATTCACATAGAAAACTGTTATTTACATTTAAATAATATTTCACAATATTACTGTTATTATTTTCTGGATTTTTCTGATCAAATAAATGCAGCCTTGATGAACAAAAGAAACTTTGTTTAAAAAACATTAAAAATCGTACTGATCCCAAACTTTTGAACGGCAGTGTATTTTTTTTAATTAAAATAATATTTCACAGTATTGCTGTTGTATTGTATTTCTGCATGTAAGAAAGACCCCTGAGGGATGGATTGATTCAGTTATCTTTCATCACTATAAACTGACAGCAGCAGATATCCGTGGAGAAACAGCTGGTGGTATGGAAAGGTTGGCTCACATGCAGGCACAGAAAATCAAAAAACAAACAAACAAACAAAAAGTGAGCCCATTAGCTTAAATAAAATAACAGTTCCTTGAACATATAGGAAACCTACAGCCACTCAGCTAACCCACTCACCGCATGAGTATGAGGAAGTACTGATGGAAAACATCTGAGCATGTGTTTTTGAAAACAACAAGCATACAGTTGATGACACACTAACCTCCATCAATCTCACCATCAGAGTCAAGGCTATTTTCTCCAGGTACAGGTGGAGCGTCCAGCGGCATGGGTTCCTGTCTTACTGATAGGACGAGGCGTTCCAGCTGCTCAGCATCCTAAGAATCCAAAAACTCTATTTTGTCCTCATCTGATTTTCCAGAAATAAATATCAAGCCAGTGGTTAGACTATAGTGATACATCAGTTACTGTTTCATATCTCACCAGTTTCTGGAGGTCCTCGTTGTTTCCCACATACATGTTATTGAAGAATATTTGTGGTACGGTACTGCGACCTGTGAGCTCCTTCAGTTGTGCTCTTATTTCTCTGTGTTTGTTCACATCCACATCACACACAGGCACACCTAATGTACTCAGAGCAGCCTTGGCCTGTACGCAGTGAGGACAGCCGGGCACTGAGTACACTGTCACCCGTCCCCTCATAATGGTCCTGTCCTCCACCATCACAGCACCTGAACAGACAGAGTATAAGCAACAATCCCAAGTTGTCACCAAGTTGTCATTTCTCACATACCTACAAGTTGCAAAATGAATCATTTAATAAAAAAAATAAATAAAAAAAAAGTGAGAACTGGATCTTAAAATAAAGTGTGACCAAAAATTTTAATGCCAATGGCTGTCCCATATTTTGTGTTTGCATATTTTTGCTAGAGAACTGCTAAATTACAGTATATTTAACAGTATTTTAAATTCTATTTTATTTTTTTTATTTTCAGTTTTAGTTTTAGTCATTTTGCTTTGGTATTTTTTACACATTTCTGTTTAGCTTTATTTTATTTGTATTTCATTTTTAGTTTTAGTAATTTTAGTACTTCAGCTTTAATATATTCTATTTCAACTGCCAAGACAACATTTCTTTCATTTTTGCAGTTCTTTCATTTTTAAATTTTTTTCTAATTTGTTCTTTATTTTACACGGCCATTTCACCCTGCAGCCCAAGACTGGCTACCCACTGAAGCTAAGCAGGGCTGAGCCTGGTCAGTACCTGGATGGGAGACCACCTGGGAAAACTAGGTTGCTGTTGGAAGAGGTGTTAGTGAGGCCAGCAGGGGGTGCTCACCCTGTGGTCTATGTGGGTCCTAATGCCCCAGTGTAGTGATGGGGACACTATACTGTAAAAAGCACCGTCATTCGGATGAGACGTTAAACCGAGGTCCTGACTCTCTGTGGTCATTAAAAATCCCATGGCACTTCT
>JAHKKF010515467.1:0-18572 GCA_019740295.1 Labeo calbasu
TCCTGGCTCCAAACTTTTGAATGATGGTGTTCATTTTTGTTTCAAGAAAACATAATGTTACATTAAATCCCAGGTTGCTTTATTTCATCATGGCATTTATTATAACTTAACTTGTGCACTTAATTTAAAAAGCCATAAAAGCAATGAAAGCGATGCAGGACTACTATAGTGTGTTGAATACCAAGCTGATGAACTAGGCCCAGGTGACCTCTACCACTGTTTTAAGATCTTAGTCCCTAAAGAATATGTCTCTAGGTCAGGGTTTGCCAAATGTCAGAAGTCTCTAAAGAGCTAGATAGAGCCAAGTCAGTATATTTCTCAATAGCTGTTGCCTGGTAAGCTGCGAATTGTGTGTATGTAATCAGTTTGCATGTGCTAATGGTCTTCTTTCTCCTACGCTGCAGAGAGGTTACCTTTGTTAATACTGTCAGATTGTAACACGCTACGCTAATCAGGATTATTGCCCAGCAAGCTGTAATTTGATTATCTAATATTGAGTCAGTCACACTGGTTCAGAGTCACAGATGACTCAACCCAGGATGTAAAATCTAATCAATGACGCTGTCTTGAAGGTTGTCTTGCACCGCATCGGTTCCTCTGATTTAGGGGAACATCAACTTGTTTACAAAACACGCCAAAATGTACTATAATTAAGTACTGTAATCAGGTGAATCTGCAAACAATATTACAGAATACACAGATGTTTAGAGTGCATTTCTGCTTATGTTGCATAGTGTAACCTAGCAACGTTGCTTTTTGCTTGGATCCACCTAGATCAGAGGTTCCCAACAAGGGGCATGCATACCCAAAAGGGTGCTTAAGCAGATCTTTGGGGTATTTACAAATGTTTTCATTTTGTGTATTAATCCTTTAAGAATCAAGTCTATTCTAGGCCTGGTAAAGCAAAACCGTCCTAATTAGAAAGGGTTTTTATTTGTAACCACATTGCATAGGCAACTAATTAACTATTTGATTGAAAAAATATGTTGTTTTACACATCCCTAATTTCAAGTTTGGTGCTTATGACGGCATGTACTGATGGGAGTATGTGGGTGCTCAGTAACTGTAATGTCACATCATTAGCACTGACCTCTTGAGCGTATTTTACCGACAGAAGCTACAGTTTGTCATCAAAAAAAAAAAAAAAACGTCCTGCACTATGATTCACCCCATTCAGGTCAGCGGCATTAATCCAACTTAAAAGCAGCAACGCCTTTGAGATTAATGAGGGTTTCTGCCTCAATACCCAGAAGAAGTGTACAATTATTGCAAAGTTCATTACAGTTCAAAAGCAACCTGCCTCCCACCGCACGTGGTTGGTGGAAATAAACGCCTCTTTTTAGAACCATTTAATCTTCATCATGTTAACCTCTGACCTCACATTCCCAGCTAGCAGCTCTGAAATCCCTTTGAGAGAAAACAGGCCGGAGGTCTGGGTCAGTTTACTTATATATGGCCGTGATGACTTTGATGTCACCAAAATGGATCCACTTAGTGCTAATATTTTATCTTTGGAACAGATGGAACCTGTTAGAGAGGCTAAAAAAGAGTCTGAAATACAGCATAGTCTGATATTTAAGCTAGAGATCATTGGATGAAATAAATTTTGTTTCTGCTAGCGTAGAGCTGTTTGAGACACAGTATAACCTAGAGCTTATATTCGTGTCTGAAACTCCTGCTCTTGACATAGCAGCATTGCCTTGGTGCTCATTTTTCTTTCCTTGATGACGTAGATGTTAAAAATATGACAATTTGTCAATCATGTAAACATTGTGATGCTTTGCTACACTGATATGAGATGTTAAACAGACACTGAACGTAAGAAAGACGCCACTTTATGTGTGTGTTTGTGTGGGTGTGTGTAAAAGATAAAAGTGTTTGAGTGTGCAGTGAAATTCATGTGTAGATGGGAGTCATAAAAAGATTACTTTGAAATGCAACATACAGAAGTACACTTGGCATTTAAGTCTATAGTTTCTGAAGTATCTAAATTCAGAGAAACCTTTAAAGGTGAGGCATGCCATTTCTTTTATGTTAAAATGCCTATGTCTTCTTAAAGTCAGCATGAATTGCTGTTTGTAACCCATTTCACTTCCATAATGTGACATATACTCTAGCATTCAAAAGTTTGGGGTCAGAAAATGTTTGCATTTATTCTTTTTAAACTGTTCTAATCATTTTGTGACATAAATGTTTGTTTGTTTATAATGTATTAAAGGAGAAGTCCACTTCCAGAACAAAGATTTACAGATAATTTGCTCACCCCCTTGTCATCCAAGATGTTTTTGTCTTTCTTCAGTTGTAAAGAAATTGTTTTTTGAGGGAAAACATTTCATCATTTTTCTCCATATAGTGGACTTCTATGGTCCCCTGAGTTTGAACTTCCAAAATGCAGTCAAATGTGGCTCCAAACGATCCCAAATGTGGTTGTAAACGATCCCAGCCGAGGAAGAAGGGTCTTATCTAGCGAAACAAACGTTATTTTCAAAAAAATAATACAATTTATATACTTTTTTTTTTTTTATGTCAAACGCTTAATGCCTTACTCTCCCTGAACTCGTGTTTTTTTTTCCAGTTCGTGACAGTTAGGGTATGTCGAAAAACTCCCATCTCATGTTCTCCCTCAATTTCAAAGTAGTCCTATATTGCTGTTTCACCTTTTTGTGTGTTTGATCTTCTTTGCATGTTCACTTTGCATAGACTGGGTTGATACTTCTGCAGCGATGTAGGATGATTTTGAAATGATTTTTGAAGTTGAGGGAGAAAATACAATTGGAGTTTTTCAATATATCCTAACTGTCTTGAGTCAGAATACACAGAGTTCAGGCAGAGCAAGACAAGACGAGCATTTGAGATTAAAAAGTATTTAAATTGTATTTTTTAAATGAAGATAACCGATCGCTTCGCTAGATAAGACTCTACTTCCTCGGCTGGGATCGTTTACATCCGCATTTGGGATCATTTGGAGCCGCATTTAAACTGCATTTTGGAAGTTCAAACTCGGGGCACCGTAGCAGTCCATTATATGGAGAAAAATGCTGTAATGTTTTCCTCAAAAAACATAATTTCTTTACGACTGAAGAAAGAAAGACATAAATATCTTGGATGGTGGATTGGAAGGTGGTGAGTACATTATCTGTAAATTTTTGTTCTGGAAGTGCAGCATAACTTTTTTTCAACATTGATTAAAAAAAAAATGTGACACTGATAAGTAGAGTAATGACTGCAAAAAAAATGACTTTAATTATATGAGTATATTGTGAATTATATATTTTTTTATAAAACAATTGGATTTTTTCTGATATGCCAAAATTTTTCAACTCATTTTGGCCGATAGCCAAAGCTGATACCAATATAATTGTAAGCAAATTATTTTTAGTTTTTTTTAGTTTTAGTTTTTAATAAGACCTTATTTTTTGTAATTAAATAAACAATAATGAAGTTCTTTTGTAAATACAGTACACTGAAGCTTCGAAAATAACTATAAATAAACTGTATATCAATTGCCGCATTTTTTTCTCAGAAAAATGCTGTGGTGACCTTAACATTTTTATTTTAAGATTTAACATTTATAGATGGTCTAAAGCAAAAGATGTAACGTCGATGAGCATGAGAGACCTCTTTCAAAAACATTTAAAAGATTTAACTGACCCCACACTTTTAATGTTAGTTTATTTAAAAATTAAGCAAATATTTAATGAGAAAATATATGATGGGAGTCACATAAATCACATAAAGAGTTTGTTTGTCTGTCTACATCACTCAGGGACTCCCGTCAGCTCTCCCAAAACGGCCTCTTCATCTGCCCTTGACTTCTTTTCAGGTCTTTCCGTGTCCAGTCATCTTTTTGCCATTTTTCTGTTTCAGTGAGAATGAATATCTCTCCATTTGGGCTGACAAAGAGGGTGATAACCTTGCCCAAGGTCTGGTGTAATTGACATTGTCAAGCCAGTAAGTTGTTTTCAGATGGAGAGGAGCTTTTCTGCTTTGCAAGCTGTCTCCAGTACAGAGCACATATTCCTGGGGTGCATCAACCATTGCAGATCAATCTGCGAAGCCTCCAGGATATTTCATCACTCTTTGTCTCTCTGATTTTCTTCTTCTCTGTCAGCCCGTCAGGTTTTACAGGCTGGAAATACAGCGGACGTTTGACTCTCTATGCTGTTGTTAAGGAGTTAGTGCAATTTTTGCCTTTTCTGTAAGCATGGCCAGGAAAGCAGAATGACAAACCTGTGAGCCCTGAAAAATGAGCTGCGTTTTTCGACTTCAAGGCTTAATGCACAGAACTTTTGACTCATGTTTTTCTTTGTCCTGACAGTTTATATTCACTCAACCAACTGTGTTTACATTAATGACCCACCAAGGTGCATAGGCTGTCAGCACTATCTAGAGTTTGACAGAACTTTTTAAGAATGGCCCACTGGCCAAGAGCCAGTGTTGATATAGTTTTGGCCCAGTGCTGCGTTCATTGTTGTACATCCGTTTTTATGTCTTGCAAACCTAAATGTTTGGTAATCTGTAATGTGTTCTGCATTGTTGTTTTATCACTAAGGGAATGTTGTCTAGCTAGATGACACAGATGACACAGATGACATAGAGGCCTTGAAAGTACCAGTAAGAAAGTCATTTTTGGCATCACATGCAGTTATTTTTCTTTAAAAGTTTGATTATGAAGTTACAGTATAGCTGTAGAAGGGATGTTGCAATTTACCGGTAGTGATGATTAAAAAATGAAATATCGATATCATGTTAAATGGATAGTTCACCCAAATATATCAATTTTGCCATTAATTACTCACACTCATGTCATTCCATAGGCCTTTTTCATCTTTGGAATACAAATTAAGATATTTTTGATAAAATCCGACAGCTTTCTGACCCTGCATAGATAGCAATTGAACTGAAACATTAAAGGCCCATAAAGGTAGTAAGGACATTGTTAAAATAGTCAATGTGATATCAGTGGTTCAACCGCAATGTAATGAAGCTACTAAAATATTTGTTGTGTGCAAACAAAATAACAATAATGACTTTATTCAACAATTTTTTCTCTTCCTATGTCAGTCTTCGACACCCGTTCACAAAAGTAACACAACGCATTGGTGCTGCTGACTAGGGCTGCCCTCAACTAAAGATTATTCTGGTCGACTTGTAGTCATTCCTTTTAAGCATTAGTTAACTATTAGTCACACATTTATTAATATATTATATTATATTATATTATTGTAACCATATACGTCATAATAATGAGCCGTTAGTTGCCTAGATAGCCTAATAAGGACTCAAATGCTTGCCAGAGCGTACCGGCAGATATAATAATTATGAATGTGTCAGGGAAAAACAGCTAGTAGACCGCATTAACGTTCTAATAATTTATAAACTAGTGCTTTCTTTGTTTTTGGCTTAAGAGCTGAAGTCGGAGACACTGACGTGTCATCTGTGCAGTAGTGGATGTGTCTATATACGTGTTCCATACGGATTACATAATCTGAGAATATTTGTTTTCTATGTGAATTGGTTCATTTAAAAGTATATATAGTTTTCATATCTGTAAGGCAAATATACATAGTTTTGAAGAGACATGCTCAAGTTCACAGAGGCCGCAGAAAGCGCATCCTGTTTGCTTTAATTATTTTACAAAAGTGCAACGTTTCGTTGTTATTTTCAGTGCACCCAAAAAATGTAGAGTCTTTACAGATTCGAAAGATGTGTTACTTTTATCTTTATGAGCAAAAATGACTGTCCACACTTCACACAGACACTTGAATAGCGCACATTTTCCTAGGTTAACATTAGATTGAGCTGCCATGTAAAGTTGCTACTACATACATCTTTCAGATGAAAAGCCATATTTGAGGTTGATGAATGATAGGTGAGCGTTTGGATGTCCTGTCTGATGTGCTGTATTACCACATAGACCAATCGTTAACAATCTGTCCGTCAAGCGCTGCGTGACTTTGCCAAAGTGTGGAATTTTTTTTTTCTGCGACTAATAAAATTTTGACAGACCAAGCCTCTTCTCGTCGACTAACGGTTAGTCAACTATTATGGAACAGCCCTACTGCTGACGCAGGAGCCGGCGTTCAAGAGAAGAAATTGTTGAATAAAATCGTTATTTTTGTTTTCTTTGTATGCAAAAAATATTCTCATAGCTTCATGAAATTAAGGTTGATCCACTGATGTCACATGGACTATTTTAACCATGTCCTTACTACCTTTCTGGGCATGTCAGAAAGCTCTCAGGTTTCATCAAAAATATCTTAATTTGTGTTCTGAAGATGAACAAAAGTCTTACAAGTTTGGAACGACATAATTAATGACAGAATTTTCGTTTTTGGGTGAACTAACCCTTTAATGACAGAGAGGCTTCTACAGAGCATCAGGCTTGAGCAGAGACAATAAAGCCACACACAGCAGCTTTCAGCATCACAGCTGAGCCTTCTCTGGGCCTTAGGTGTGTAGCTGGCACAGCAGTCAGCGCTCTCCTGGGATCAGCACGAGATAAACACATTTAGGTGCACATGTGACCTCTGAGCCCATTCAACAGTGCCAGCCTCTATCTCTCCCCCTCCCACAGGAAGCCTGACTGAAAATCAGCCCTTTAATGGTTAATACAATGTCCATTACCCACGGGTAGCACATTACAAAGCACAGCATTACAGTGTTTTCATTTAAGAGATGATTCAAAAGGTGGTCTGTTATAGTGATGTGTGTTATTATACAAATGATATGTTATCAGTATGATTGTATAGGAAGGATACTGTGAAAGAGATTGTGATGTCATCCTTATCTTTTTTCGTGCAGGCTTATTCTGGCTGCTAACAGAGATGAGGTCTACAGCAGACCATCCAAAGCTGCAGACTTCTGGGGCAGCAACAATGAAATCCTCAGCGGTAAAGATCAGTATTATTTTTCAAATATTAGACAGATATCTAATATACTGACTTTGCTGTGTCACTGAGAAATTCACATGTTGGTTTTTATGTCAGCAGAGATTGTCTGAACTGCATAAAACTGAGTTTCTACAGTTTAGGATGAACAAGAGTTTCATCAAGAGTCTGCTTAAACACTCTTATTGTGCCTCACAGAGCCAGATGTTTGACTATCTGCTTGATGTCTAGTCCATGTTGCATGTCATTCTGATCAAGAACAGCCCACTTAGACATAACAGAGCTGTTGTGACCAAGCACAGATTGTTTCATTTTTTCCAATTCATTTGCTTCTAGCCAAAAATGAAAATTCTGTTATTAATTACTCACCCTCATGTTGTTCCAAACCCGTAAGACCTTTTCAAATTTTTATTTTAGCTTTGATATATGCGACCCTGGCCTGGACCACAAAACCAGTCATAAGGGTACATTTTCTGAAATTGAGATTTATACATCATTATACTTCAGCTGAATAAATAAGCTTTCCATTGATGTATGGTGTTAAGATAGGACAATATTTGGCCGAGATACAACTATTTAAAAATCTGGAATCTGAGGGTGCAAAAAATCTAAATATTGAGAAAATCACCTTTAAAGTTGTCCGTATGAAGTCTTTAGCAATGCTCATTATTAATCAGAAATTAAGTTTTGATATATTTATGGTAGGAAATTTACAAAATGTCTTCATGGAACATGATTTTTACTTAATATCCTAATGATTTTTGGCATAAAAGAAAAATAGATCATTTTGACCCATACAGTGTGTTGTTGGCTATTGCTATAAATATACCCGTGCGACTTATGACTGGTTTTGTGGTCCAGGTTTACATATTTGTTTTACCTTTCAAAGATTTGATGCCACTGCAAAACAGCAAAATCCAATTCCTCAAACTACTTCATGCCGGTTTAAACTACATCATGTAGTGAGTCAGTGATTATTATTTGTCAGAACATTCAGTTTTGAGAGAATTATTGAAGATTATTTTTCTTGAGGAAACACAGAATCATTTAGAAGATAAGCTGGTTGCATCTACTGCTTGAGGGGTTATGATTATGTTTAAGTCTGTTGCATCATTCCTCAGTAGTGGGAATTCAGTCATAATCAGTGTAACATTAGGAGAGGAAAAGGTAATCATCCACGTTTGATTAAGTGTCCATTGTCAGGATTCAGCTGGCCACCCTCAAGGAGCAAGAACTGTCCGATTGACTGATGACCCACAGTCTGCTAAACAATACATCCCACAACAGAAATCAGTCATTACCTTGGCTTCACAAGATCGTGGAGCTTTTGTCTTGTTTTTCTGTCTGTGTTCTGCCGTGCAATCCTTGGATCAGACAGAATTGGATAGTCTTTAATTGATGGGTGCTTTTATGTGTAGTGATGGAAATAAATTTTGCTGCTAACGAAGAAGCCCTTATCTGTCCGGAGGAGTGAAGTGTGGGGTATGGATGAGAAATGTTGGAGTCTTTGGGTGAAGATGAGAAGGACAGGCAGGTTGTCTGAAGGATACTAAGCTAAATGTTACCATTATTAATGGGCTGTTACTAAATATGAATCACTCCGTGGTTTTGCTGTGTAGTGTTGCATGAACGTTTCTGCCACTGTTGTTTTTGGTAGAATTTAGTTCTATTGTTCCGAATTTTTCCTCTTTTCAAAGCACTAGACAGATGAGTGTGCTTGGGCCTATAAAGTGCTTTGTTTTCTTTTCAGTATCAAGATGAAAAATATTATTCTGTAACTTTCAGTCCAGGTCATTCTCAGTGAACATTCCTGAGTGGTTCGGTACATCTAAATCTGATCTCCTGCTGGTTATTTTATTATAGCCAGCAGACAGGATTTAATGTCACTCCGGCGTTAAATCACAATGTGACTTTTTGTTTTCTGTCATTAGGTCTGGACCTGGAAGAGGGAAAGGAAGGTGGATCATGGCTGGGAATTAGCAAACGAGGGAAACTGGCGGCACTGACCAATTACCTGGAAGCGCGGCAAAATCCAGACGCTCAGGGGAGAGGTAGTGCAGATCTTTCACCCATTTGTATTAATGCACTCTACTATTACTGAGCAGTTGACTAGACACACTTAATCAATGTATTACCCTGACAAATTACCCTTAATAGTAGTATAATTCACCTTTGAAAAGCCTTCATCATCCTTGTACTTTCTGTTCAAGTAAGCAGGCATGCAGAGATTATTTTCCAGTATTTTTTATATAAAAAAAAACAGCTTGAGGAGATTGAATCTCTCAACACAATTTGCTGTATGCAAACATATATCATGGACTAATATACTGAAGAGTCTTACGCAACCAACACTCTGTATATGCACATCTCCAATTTTTATGTATTTGCCTATAATATACAAGCATAAGGAAAAAACAAATTTTACCAAAGGTTGGAAGTGCTGAGAAAGTAAAAACAGCCCGAAGGGGCTTGTACAAATACTTTCTCACAAATAAAAAATAAATCTGATTTTCAAATCAGCAATAGTAATAATAGCAATAAGTAGATCTTTGCATTTTTTTCTCAAGAAAATATGAGTGGTGCTTGCCTGTGCAAAACTCACACATGATGATAGAGATGGCCACATTTTTCACAAATTCCTATAATAGTTCTGTAACATGAAATATATGGCCAGAGACTGGACTGGATTTTTTATCCATCTTGTCAAGCTGTTGCTATACGTTGTTAAAAGGATAGTTCACTCAAAAATTCTGTCATTCATTACTCACTCTCATGTTGTTCCAAACCAATAAGACTTTTGTACATCTTCAGAACAAAAATTAAGATATTTTTGATGAAATCTGAGAGCTTTCTGACCCTGCATAGACCGCAACGTAATTACCACGTTTAAGGGCCGGAAAGGTAGTTAGGCCATCGATTAAAATAGTCAATGTGACATCAGTGTTTCAGTCTTAATTTTATGAAGCTACGAGAATACTACTTGTGTGCTAAGAAAACAAAACACGAAAAAAGAAGGTCCTACATGTTTGGAACATAACCAATGTGAATAATTAATGAATAATTAATGAATAATTAATTTCAATTTTGTGTGAACTATCCCTTTAAGGCCTTCGTAGTGTTTTTTTAGCATGTTACCATTTTTTAGGGTAATCTGAGTGGTGATCAGGGCATTGCTAGGTGACTTCTATGATATTCTGGGTGTTAAACCATATAAATTCGAAAGACCCCTTGGTTAAGTCTCTGGTCTCTGGATAGGACTTAGACTTCTATGTTGGTTTATGAGGATTTTCAAAGTCATGGCACCCTTCACTTCTCAATAAAACCTATATGATTTGATAAATTTTGGTATCATTCATCAGAGGTTTAGAACAAACCTCTGACTCAAAGCAAGAATAATAGAGATACCTGTCTTTTGCAAGAACCACTAACAATGATTAAAATAATGTAATTAAAGCTGCAAGCAGCGTTGAAAGGGCCCTCACACCCGGGCTCACTGCCACTTGGTGACTTTAGGAAAACAGTGAACGGTGAGCAATATGCATTTAAAGTGGTAAATATAGGAGGAATATGTGCATTTATATGTGCCAAACTTCCTGCTACCAGCTGGTGACGCTATAACTATAACTGAATATTGGCATGTAGCTGTCTTCAGACCAGCAATTTTACCAAACATATGAAGTTTGGTGCTGATTGAACATGGTATGTTTGAGTTAGTGTAAAGCATGACACATCCTGTCTGTAACAGGTGGCATTATGATTATATCTAAATATTGGCATGTAGATGTCATCAGGCCAAGACTTTTATCAGACATATGAAGTTTGGTGCAGACTGGACATTGCATGTTTAAGTTAGTGTAAAACAAGTCATTTCCTGTTGCTAGCAGGTGGCGCTATGATTATAACGGAATATTGGCCTTTAGATGTGTTTAGGCCAGGAGCGTGTGAAGTTTAGGGCAGAATACCAATAACCTCTTTTCCCATGGTGAAACATCGAAATTTGTCAGGCCGCCACGGATACGCCCTTTAACGAAAACTCAAGATTTTCGCAATTTAATGTCACAAAGGCCTTTACATTAAATTGACCAAATACAATGTTGATGTCATTAAATCTCTAGGAGGAGTTTGTTACAGCTTAAAACATGTCATTTCCTGTCGCCAGCAGGTGGAACTCTGACTATAACTGAATATGGTCACGGGCATGTGTTCAGGACAGGTCTCTTATCAAACGTGAAGTTTGGGCAAATCGGACATTGTATGCCTGAATTATAACAACTTTCTTTTTCAAGGCGAAACCTCAAAGTTTGTCAGGCCGCCATGGATGCGCCCTTCAACGAAAACTCTTCGCTATTTACCACCACAAAGGGTGATGCACATTACATTCACTAAATTTGTTGCTGATCTGACTACATCTCTAGGAGGAGTTTGTACAAATACAATGCCTGAAAATGGAAAAAGCTGCACAAAACTTGTTGAGAAAATTCAAAATAACAGACTTCCTGTTGGGTTCGGACGTTGTTCTGAGGGACTTTTTTGTAGGTATTGGTGTGTTACATGTGTCTACCGAATTTTGTACATGTATGTGAAGCGCACCTCGTTGAAACTTTACAGGCCATTTTGCCACACCCACTTCTGAAACCCATATCAGATGTAAATTTTCACCACTTCTGGGGTGTGTGCAAAGTTGAGTTTTAGAGCATGTTTAGGCCCTCAAAATGTGATTAATTTTGGAGAAGACGAAGAAACTGAGCAATTCCAATAGGGTCCTCGCACCACCATTGATAGGGCCTAAAAATAAACTAGAAGTGAAAAGAACATGTGCCACCAGAGTACTTTGATGTTTAGCAGATGTTTCTTCAGATCATTTGAGATTAAAATGATCCTAGTTTTAATGCATCATTGCAGATTTTTTACATTTTCACCCACATTTTCAAATGTGACGATGTTCCATTGTGTATTCAAATGATATAGTTTTTGTCTGTATACTGCATGAACATTCTTACTGGAAGCTCTTTATTTGTAATGCTTAAGAAGTTAGGCTGAATATTAAGTGGGGCTGGTTTAATTGTGTTATTCTTAATGATTGCTGACAAGTTCGCATAAACGCGTGCATATGGGTGTTGAGGCCGGAGACGCGAACAGCTGTTCACTGCAGATCTCCACTCGGCTGAACTAGACTCCTCACTGTCATCACTCCAAAGTCTGTTTAGGTTCTTCAAGGCCTCTTTATAGGCTGACACCTCACTAGCACTTACCATCAAAAGCATGTCGAACACACCCCACTCCTCTGTTCCCAAACCATGTCACTAAATATAATGCAAACAACCCAGCTGTTATTTGGATGGGTGTACACAACAGCTGCGTGCAAGAGCTGGAGTAATATGACTCAGTACATGTTGTTCAACAAATTGCATTAATTTGGGCAATTAGTTCTCTAAATCTGCCTAAATGACATATTTGAGAGTGGACAAAATGAAATGACCCTCACCAAGCAGTTCACAACCCATTGATTCTCTTTCACAATCTGTGGTTGTAATAAATGGCATTATTGATACACGCTTGTCTTCATTTATCATTTTTACTCAGGTTTCCTGGTGTCCAACTATTTGACGGATAGCTTGGACAGTTTGGCATACCTCCGTAAAGTGTCTTCAGAAGCTCATTTATATAATGGCTTCAATCTTCTTACTGCTGACTTCAGGTGAGTGGTGAAATGCAAATTATGGTTGGTTCTTTTCATTACATATAACCTTGCTTAAATGGTGAATAGGTTGAATAAATCATAAATGGTGAATTTGTTATATTTGTTGGAGTTCTTGGTGGCAAATACAGTCATAATTTAGTTAACAATTTTTTATCAAACTCTGATAGATCATTAAAATTAGATTTCATAAAAGGTTGTTGTTAAAATCATCTTATGAATTGAAATGCTGTCAAATAATATTGCCTTTGTTCCTTTTGTTTAAAGAAGGAAAGTTAAATGATAATGTGATGCAGAGTCTTTCTGATAAATCCAATTAAATCATGTACATTTCATAAACAACGTTGGTTCACTAATTAAAACCACTTGCCACTAATTATAACCACTTGAGGCTGACATCATATATCAAGTCTGTTTAAAGAGACAGCGTTTTGAGAACTAACTACACATGAATTACTAGTAAACTGCCTCTTTTTCGTGATCTCACTTTCTTTATCGTTTGTTGTGAGGGTGACATGACAGTAGTGATACTGTCTGAGCTCTGGAGTCCTTAAGAGGGACAGCAGGCACTGGTGCCACCACCTGCTCTTCATATACCAAAGCTCAAGAAATCTATTTAGAATATAGCCTGAACAGATGGCGTGTTTCCAGCAGCGTGACTTTCTCAGAACATAGTAATTTGAGGCGATTTAAGAAGATAGGTTTCATGATTCCACATACTAAAGGTCAAAAATAACGACGTTTATTGAAATAATTCATGTTTTTTTTGGGGTGTATAATACCATAGTGCTGGCTCAGGGTAGAGGATGTCTGATTTTGTTTTACATTAACAAACTAGTAGCTTGAGAATACGTTCACAATAACTGTAACATGAGAAACAGCAATATGAGTGAACACATGTAGTTGAGGTCAAAAGTTTATGTGCAGAATCTGCAAAATGTTAATTATTTTATCAAAATAAGAGGGAACATACAAAATGCATGTTATGTTTTTTTTATTAAGTACTGACCTAAATAAGATATTTCACATAAAAGTTTACATATATTCCACAAGAGAAAATAAGTTCAAAAGTTTACATACACTTGGTTCTTAATACTGTGTAGTTACCTGAATGATCAACAGCTGTTTATTTTGTGTAGTGATTGTTTATGAGAAAAATCTTTCAGGTCCCAAAAATTCTTTGGTTTTTCAGCATTTTTGTGTATTTGAACCCTTTCCAACAATGACTGTATGATTTTGCAATCCATCTTTTCACACTGAGGACAACTGAGGGACTCATATGCAACTATTACAGAAGGTTCAAATGTTCACTGATGCTTCAGAAGGAAACATAATGCATTAAGAGACAGGGTTGAAAACTTTTGAACAGAATGAAGATGTGTACATTTTTCTTATTTTGCCTAAATATATTATTTTTTCATTTAGTACTGCCCTTCAGAAGCTACAGAAGATACATGTTTCCTAGAAGACAAAATAAGTTAAATGTACCCTGGTTTTCAAATTGAAAAAAATTCACACCCCCTGGCTCTTAATGCATAGTTTTTCCTTCTGAAGCATCAATGAGTGTTTAAACCTTCTGTAATAGTTGCATATGAGTCCCTCAGTTGTCCTCAGTGTGAAAAGATGGATCTTAAAATCATAGTCATTGTTGGAAAGGGTTGAAATACACAAAGATGCTGAAAAAAAACAACACATTTGTGGGACCTAAAGGATTTTTCTGAAGAACAGCACGCAATTTAACTTATTTTGGTAAAATGTCAGCACCCATAGCCTTGTGGTTAGTGCGACGACATATAGCGCAACTGCGCTCACAGCGACCCAAGTTTGAATCCCACCTTGAGGTCCTTTGCCGATCCTGCTCCCCTCTCTCTTCCCAGTACTTTCCTGTCAGCTCTCCGCTGTCCTCTCACAATAAAAGATGTAAAAAGCCCATAATTATAATTTAAAAAAGAAAAACTTGTTTTGGTAAAATAATTAGCATTTTGCAGATTCTGCAAGGTGTATGTAAACTTTTGATCTCAACTGCATACGATCTGATTGATGCTGTCGTGTGTATTCTGTTATTAATTACTTACCCTCTTGCCGTGTCAAACTTGTAAGATCTTTGTTTATCTTCGGAACACAAATTAAGATGTTATTGATGAAATCCGAGAGCTTTCTGATCCTGCATAGACCGCAATAATGTAACCACTCATAAATTATTTTGACGATGTATTTACTACCTTTCTGGGCCTTGGACGTGTCAGTTGGACTATCCCTTTAAAACCCTTTGGCTCTAGTGCCTAAATTTATCGTCTTCTGCCTTTTATTCAGTGTTTTATGAGGATTATCATGTAAGGAAAACTGTCCTCTTTATTTCTTTTAATTCTTCCGGATGCATTATCACAGTGTGATGTATTACTTAAGTCCATGCTGTCAACTGAGGAACAGGAGGAATAATATTTGTCCATTTGTCTCTGTCTCTTCAAGAATGTATTTATAAACAGAAAATACATTGGACGGCCACTCAGACTTCCAAACCCAGTAATGAAACAGAAAGTGATAGCCGTAGGGAGTGTTATTCATTTGTTTACCCTTTTAATATACAAGATCATTATTGAGCTTATCGGTCTCTCCCTTTCTTTTCTCGGCCACAAAGGACAAAATGATACATGTCCAGATAAACTCTGAGGAATTACAATGGGCATTTTGTGCTGAAATCAATACAACTGTCTTCTGTAAATAGAGACGGCCTTTCCAGAAGAATAAAGAGGTTTTGTTTGCTCCTCTACAAGGATGTGACTGACAACACTGATAATAGACTTGGGTTTTATGATATTTCAGCCCAATGAAACATTTTTCTGCTAGTTCAGATCAGGTTTGGTATTAAAATTCCTCTATGAATGTGCTGCTTACCGCTTTCACATATAGGCTATATAGATTCTTCCAACGGCTCATTTCATGGGGAGTCAAAATTTCCTTGATCTTTGGAGATTAAAGTGTTTGTTCTGTACATTTCAGAACTTCCTCCACAGTGGAAAAATGACAATTTATTAAAACAGGGCTGCAAAAAATGGCTCATTCTATACTTCTGCAGCTTCCTTTGGGGTAAGAAAAGTCTTTTATGCTTGCCAAAGCTGCATTTATTTGACCAAAAATGCAGTATAAATATTGTGATATATTATTCTAAATATTATATATTGCGAATAAATATTATTTAAAATTAAGTTGTAAAAATGTGATTTAATTTTCTGTTGGCAACACTAAATTTTCAGCAGCCATTACTCCAGTCTTTAGTATCACATCATCCTTCAGAAATCATTCTAATATGCTGATTTACTGCTCTAGAAACTTTTTCAATACTGAAAACAGTTGTGATGTTTAATATTTTTGTAGAAATTGATACATGTTTTTTAGGATCTTTCAATGAATATATAGTTCGAAAGAACATTTATTATTAAGAACTTTTTAATCATTGTAATGTGTCCTTGATAAATAAGGTGTTCGGAATAAATATCTTTGGCTTTACTGACCCCAAACTATTGAACGTTTGACTCAAATTAATCAAACTTTCCTTGATCTTGAGAAATGAAAGTGTTCATGTACTAAATTTCAGAACTTCATCCCCAGTGAGAAAAAAACATTTACTGAAATGGAGCTGCAAAAATGACTGTTCTGCTTTGAAGGATGGAGCTGTTAAAAACTTGATTTGAGCTGACAGCAAACCTGCAGTTCACAGATAAATGCGAATAGGGCATTTACAATCAATGCAGTAGCTACTTTTTTAATTAAAAAAAAAAACATACAATGCATAAGAATAAACAACTTTATAAACATTCTAACAACCGTACATTATGGAAAGTAGAAATAAAAATAGCTAAATAAAAATTCATTATATAATATGACCTGATAAATCGTTGTTGTAAACCTTTACTTTGTGTGTGTGTGTTTCCTGTATATTATAAGGCTTTAGGTAATTTTGTGCATGGCATATATGGGTGTAGCTGGGTAGTGTTACTGTTATGGGTGTAGTTAAAATTAGATTCCTGAAAGTTGGTATGATAGATGGGTGTGTAACCCTAAAATTTTTGTCTGCTGACTAGTTGACTGGCTGTTTTAGTTGTGTAAGACTTGGTCTTTCTGATCCAAATCCAATACAATCACCTTGGCGTAGTGCTTAAACCTGGTAACTGAAAAGTTTGCGATTTGAGTTTATTTTGCAAAATAATATTACTTAAAGCATGTCTCCTGTACAAAATGAATTTATAACATGAGCTGATTGTTTGTTTTCTAGCAATTATGGTACTGCATTAATACATCATTAGAAGTCTATTTGGTGCCAGTGTTTAGACTCTTTCAGTGCAATTAATGCATTAGTGGCAATAGATAAGGCAATTATTAGAAGGTGCTTTGTGTGTGCCAGTGCAGTTTGGCATAATAGGGAGTTATGTATATTTAAACAACAAGGTATAAACAGTAGCTACAGATGTTTTGTGTCATCATAGCTTTTTACTAAATTATGTATTTTAACATGTCTGGAATGTTACACTGACCAATCATTATCCCAGGTCAGAACAAATTATTTTTTATATATAATATAAACAATATGTTGAACATGTAGATAAGTGAAACTAAATATAGTGAAAAAATAAACTTTGTAATCGCATCTCTTCAGTGCACTTAATCCTGCAAAAAAAGTAATGTAGCTCAGCAAAATTCCATTAATAAACATTCATTTGAAGATTCCTATAACAGATGTGGTTTTACTGAAAGTCAGCATTCTGAATACTTATTCTGCATACTTGTTTTATCCCTAGTACTTATACAACGGGGTCTAGTCTCCCGAGTTCTGAGGCTTCTGAAGTCCTAGTCTGACTTTCTCTCCGTCGTGGTTTACCATCGCTGCCAAACTGTTCCACCAGCATTATTGATGTCCCTCTCAAAGTGCTTTCAAAAACCCTAAATTGGCCATTTCTCCTTTCATAGCCGTCCTCCTGTGTCTCCTGAGCCAATAAAATGTCCTCTGAAACACACGGCTATATCACCATAGTTCCATCAGGAGTAATGAGCTTCACTGAGGATCCATCCACTAGATTCATGTGTATGAAAACAGGAACATGTCTAATCAGAAAAATTAATGATAGTCTGACTGAGCTCATACATACAAACTGAAAGGAGAATCACTCTCTTCCTTAATTAAAGGCTGATTTAGGAAGATTTCTTTCATGAGTTGACTATCTTACTATCCATCTATTTATCTGTTTGACTGTCTCTGTCGGTCTGTATCTATGTCTGTCTATCTGTCTGTCTGTCTGTCTGTCTGTCTATCTATCTATCCGTCTATCTGTCTGTTTGTCTATCCGTCTGTCTATCTGTTTGTCTGTGTGTTTGTCTATCTGTCTGTCCATATGTCTGTATCTATCTGTCTGTCTGTCGTCTGTTTATCTGTCTATCGGTCTATCATCTGTCTATTGTCTGTATATCTGTATGCCTATCTGTCGTTCTGTCTGTCATTTTTTTTCATTCTGTCTGTCTGTCATCTGTCTATTGTCTGTGTGTCTGTCTGTTATCTGTCTATCTATCTACCATCTGTCTATTGTCTGTTTGTCTATCTGTCTGTCTATCTGTTTGTCTGTGTGTTTGTCTATCTGTCTGTCTATCTGTTTGTCTATCTGTCTGTCCATATGTCTATATCTATCTGTCTGTCTGTCGTCTGTTTATCTGTCTATCAGTCTATCATCTGTCTATCTGTATCCCTATTTATCATTCTGTCATTTTTTCATTCTGTCTATCATGTCTGTGTATCTGTCTATCTGTCATTGTCTTTCTGTCTGTCTATATCTGTCTATCATCTGTGTGTGTGTCTGTCTGTCTGTCTGTCTGTCAGTCATGTTTGTTTGTCTGTCTGTGTATTTGTCTGTCTATGTTTGATGTCTGTCTGTGTGTCTATCTATCTATCTATCTATCTATCTATCTATCTATCTATCTATCTATCTATCTATCTA
>JAHKKF010515468.1:0-12711 GCA_019740295.1 Labeo calbasu
TTTTTCCAAAGGCGGTGCTACCAAATATTAAGTTAAGGGTGCCAATCATTTTGTCCAGTGCATTTTTTGGGTTCTGTGTGGAATTGCATCAGAATTGACATTTCTTCTCTGTTTTTTTTTTGTGTTGTTCCAAT
The DNA here is from genome assembly GCA_019740295.1 of Labeo calbasu. Lineage (NCBI taxonomy): Eukaryota > Metazoa > Chordata > Actinopteri > Cypriniformes > Cyprinidae > Labeo > Labeo calbasu. Next base: position 135 of record JAHKKF010515468.1, read on the forward strand.
GCAAACAAAAAAAAAATAAACATCTGAGTACCAAAACATTTGCAACTGCAACAATTTTCTAAAAGAAGGGTTGCATTTTCTGACAGAATTGCAATTCCTATATTTTTGGCCATGACTGTATATTATGCTTTAAAATTAATGTTTGTTGTATTATTTTAGTGTCATATGTGGTTATGGTATGATGGTGCTTAGTATTTGTGTAAAGGTTTTTAAAGTTGTTAGTATATTATAAAGGTAAAACGTATTTTAATAGTTAAGTAGGTATATTAACATTATATCAGTTAATGGAATACACATCTTTACAGAAAATTTCACATTCAATCTGTCAAACATCTCAAAATACTGCTACCATACTTTTATGGTAAAGTTCTGACAACCACAGCTGCTGGTTTTTTACTGTAAATTTCACCGTTTTTTTTTTTTTTTTTTTACAGTTTAGTGGTGATGCCTGTTTTATCAAGCATACAGTTCATACAGGTACATTTCATACAGGATGTACAGGGAACTGAGAAGGACCGATGTGACATTCAGTCTTTAAAAGCTTGTCCTGTCCTCCGGTAACTGGATCTGTGAAGGGCTTAGCATTGATAAAGCAGCCTCAGGTGTCCTCACACGGACTCCACGGCTTCATCACGTGACTAGACCCCGACGCAAAACTCTTTAGTCCTGCTTCTCCTTCACTCTGCCTCAATGATTCCAGTTTAAACAGCTAATTGATTCCATTTAAGGACTTTATTAAACCAGTACTTTCTATCTTCATAATCATGTGTAGCTGTGTGTCGCTGCTTTAACACACACCTCTGACAGCTCAAGCCCGAGCAGGCCTCGTATTAATCACTGCTAACATGCCGTCTGCTGGGAGATTCACAAGTATGTTTAAAGCTCTGATTGGAGTCTCCACAGATACCAGCAGCTCATCGGCTCAATCTGAACAGATCCCCGGAGAACTGAGGGTGTTATACCTGGCAACACCGTCTGTTTTAAAGGTGCAGTAGGTCATTTTTGCTAAAGTATTTTCATTTGTTTAAAGTTCTTTAAAGATCTTCACAGTGGAGAAAGGCGCACTGTTAAGGAGTGTATGTATGCAGGTGTGTTACCGTTGTCTGCTGAGGAGTCTCTGTTTTCCCTGCTGGAGCTCAGTGCTGGTAGAAGAGGCTCCATGTTCATTATCAGTTGTTTATGACTGAGAGAAGTAAAGCTTCTGCTTTGACCAAACTGAGACCTGAAACAGCCATAGAACAGACACATAGAGACAAAAATGTTAAAACATGAACTTCTGAAGTCATATCATTACAAACCAGTGCTTTTACAAGCAACTTTTTTATTGTCTTTGTTTATATTTAAAGGCATAGTTCACCCAAAATGAAAAATTGCTGTTAATTTACTCCCCTTCAGGCCATCCAAGATGTAGATGACTTTTTTCTTCAGTGGAACAGTAAATAAACATTTTAGCTAAAATTGTGGGTCTTAGTGGTTCATAAAATGCAAGTCATTGGCTTACATCAATTTAAGAGACAAAATTAATGGCTCCTGACGATATATTGAGGTCTTATGAAGCAAAACAATCGGTTTGTGCAAGAATCTGAATATCATTTATAACATTATTACCTGTAATCAATAGCCTCAGGCAAACAGGGAAAAGTCTGATTATTTTCTACGAACTGGTTCTTTTAGACAGTTCATTTCAATTAACTAGTTCTATTCACTAGTTTGTTTACGTAGTCATGCAAGGACGCAACATATGCACAATTATATTATTAAAGCACCCAATAATGATGTGACAAATGTATGTTTTACATATGTAAAGCATATAAAGTGAATAAACAAGTCTTTTTCATTTCATGCTTTTACAAAACCATGAGTTGAGTTGGCAAAAACCAGCAACACAAAATTATGTTCATCATTTTTTTGGCTCATCTAGAGTTGGAACAACTGTTAGACGTCCAAAAGTGAGTTTTGAGTGAGTAACATATAGATCCGTGTTGATTTAAGCCGCAAACTGTTTGACGGTTTGGTCCGATTTGGTGAACAGGTTCAACTAGTTCACTAAAATGAGCTGGTTCAAAAAAATGATTCATTTATGAACCAGAAATCACTCCAGACCGTTTGTCTGAGGCTCTGATTTACAGGTAATAATGTTGTTCAGTTTCTTGCAGAGACTGATCATTTCACTTCATAAGACCTCTATATATCATCAGGAGCCAGAGGTATTAATTTTTTTTGTTCCTTGATATGCTTTTTTTCTTGTCTTAAATACAGGCAGCTGCTGACTTGCATTTTATGAATCATCATGGACAACAGTTTCATCTAAAATCTACTGTTCTACTGAAGAAAAAAGTCATCTACCTGATGCTGAATAAATTAACAGCAAATTTTGGGTGAACGATCCCTTAAAATGGGTTTCTTTTACTTGAACTCTTAGGGCCCTATCATACACCTGGCATGACGCAAATGATTTTTGCTAGTTTCAGCCCAACGCAGTTATTATTTTCACATCCTGCGCCACGTTGTTTAATTAGCAAATGCATTTGCGCCCATTTGTGCACCTGTGGGTGTGCTGGTCTGAAAACGAGGTGTGTTCGGGTGCATTGTTGGCACATTTCTATGGCCAATGTGCACTGGCCAACTAAAACCTGGTCTAAAGTTAATGGCGCAATATTTTTCTTGTTATTTACAGAGCGTGTTAGTAATATGTGGCTATAGGCAGTTGCACAAGCCGCATACACTCTGCTTATTACACACACAGGGATATGCAGCAGCACACAAACATGCCAAATATTAAAAATGAAAGGATTACAATGTAAAAGATTGTTATTGTCTACATAAATATCAAAATGTCATCATGGATTCTGCTTTCTTATGCGCATTTTTTTTTTCGGTTTCACTTTCGCTTTCGCAAACAACCACATTCAGCAAGGAGGGGAGAGGATGGAAAGGGGGTGCATAGTAACTCGTTCGCCCATGAATGCCCCCCTTGGTGCCGGCCCTGCTCTCTGGAGAAGCAATCAGTCTTTGTTCTTGCAAATTTGCCCATGTAAATAGACAATCCGCCACGGCACAAGTGCAACTGGCCCTTAAAGGAAATGAAAGATGATACTCTGATTGGTTTGATGCACATTATGCCAAAAACACACCCATGACTCATTAAGAGAATAGGGACAACCTTTTTAGACCATGCGCCTGGCGTGCTGACCATTTTTCCCATTGTGAAACTAGTAAAAGTGGATTCGGACACGCCCTAAGTGCACCTGTGCCGTGCTCTTTAGTCCGTGCGCTTAGATTGTTAAAATAGGGCCCTTGGTCTTAATGAAGGCCTGTGTGCTACAACACACTGGCAAATTAAAAAGTTATTATTTTCAGTTCCACTGTCTGATAAAGACTTTTCCATCACATAACTGTTGCTGGTTTCTCTTTAACATATACCTTTGTTATTTACCTTTGTCATGACATACATAAGAGTCAAGAATTGGTTATTTAACTGCGAGGGTTAAAATGGGCATGAAAAACTAAATTTAACTTTTTGATCAAAGAAACGTTAACTAAGATTGTAAGTGGACAAACTAATTGAAAAAAAATATATTCAATATATATACAATATGTATATTGTAGCCCTTTTAAAATATATGAACAGCCTGATTTCTACAACCTTCTAACCCACAAACAGTCTGAGTGAGTGAAATGTGGATTGCATAGAGTAAAAAAACACAGCAGATATGCTTCAAATGGAGTCGGACCTGTGTACAACAGGAGGTTCTCTCTGAATCTTTGAACTGGCTTCAATGACTTCTTTAGCCACCCGACCACTGAAATCAAATCAGAAACAAGTATATTAAATAATAATATCAGCATGTTTGACATATAGTTTGCTTCCATCAGACAAGCACTCCATCTCACCTGTAGCGAAATCTGCTTCCCTTGAAAAATATACTGCTGCTGGACACAGTCTTGATCTGACTGGACTTTGCACATCTAAATCAGAAAAAAAGCAGCAACCAGGCATTTAGTTATGGCTCAAACTGGGTTGCTTAGATCTCAATCAATCCTGTGACCAACAACTGTGACATCAACTATGTTCAGATGCAAGCATTTTTGAAAGAGTATTGAATTTTTATTTTGCTGTTCTCTTTTCTATATTTACTCCTCTTTTTCTATTTAATTCTGCAGCTTTTTTTCCACAATCAGTGCAAAAGCACGCAGACACAGTATGGCTTAACCATGTAAGCGGTTAGTGATTGACTGACTGATGTGTGTGTTAATATAAAGACGGTGTTGTTGTTTGACAGAGGCAGGCCTGCTGTCTGGCTGGCATTTAAGCTCTTAATTAAAGGGCTTTCAACAGTAACGTGACACCACTCACACATAGTAACAAGAGACAGAGAAAGACATCCAGGCACTTATATCAGGATCATTCTCAGCAAACCGTACCATCTGCGTGCTGCGTTTGTCCCCATGATCTCATACTGATATAATTAACAGAATCCACAACTTACTCACATTATTACAAAGATGTAAAGATGTAACTGTTAGTGTGGAATGCTAAATCTGTTTTTAAAAATGTATATTTAAAGCTTTCATTGAAATTGAACTGAAATTGAACTTTTTTCCTAAAATACTTGCACTTTCTGTTCAACTGTTAAGTTGACATACACTTTTTTGAATTATATTCTATATTTTATTGTGTTTACACTTATATTGGCCTCATTGCTGCAGTAGTAAAATGAATTGCCTCACAATTTTTAAAAATAACATCAGAATTTTGACTTTTTTCTCACAACTGTCAGTTTATCTTGATATTCTGACTTTATAACTCACAATTGACTTTATATCACACAATTATAAGAAAAAGTCAGATTTTTGCGTTTTTATCTTGAAATTCTGACTTTATTTATCACAATTGTGAGTTTATATTTAGAAATTATGACTTTATTTATCACAACTATAAGTTTATATCAGGCAATTCTGAGAAAAAAAAATCAGAATTGTGTTTTTATATTGCAATTCTGACTTTATTTCTCCCGACTGTGTTTATATCAAGCAAGAATTGCAAATAAATTGCAGTTAAAAACATGCAATTCTGACATTATAACTCGTAGTTGTAAGTATATAACACAATTCTGGCTTTATTTCTCACAATTATGAGTTTATATCAACAAATTCGCAGGAAAAAAAATTGAGTTTTTATATCGCAATTCTGACTTTATTTGTGAGTTTATATGAAGCAAGAATTGCAAATAAATTGCAGATAAAAACTTGCAATTCTGACGTTATAACTCATAATTGTAAGTTTATATCACACAATTATGACTTTATTTCTCACAGTTATAAGTTTATTTCAGACAATTTAGAGAAAAAAAAGTCAGAATTGTGAGTTTTATAAGTCAATTCTGACTTAATTTCTCACAGTTGTGAGTTCATATCAAGCAAGAATTGCAAATAAATTGCAGATAAAAACTTGCAATTCTGACGTTATAACTCGTGATTTCTGACTTTATTTCTAGAGTTTATATCAAGAAATTCTGAATTTTATCTCGCAGTTCTGACTTTTTAACTTATAATTGTGAGTTTGTATCACACAATTCTGACTTTATTTCTCACAGTTATAAGTTTATATCAGGCAATAAGACAAAAAAAAAAGTCAGAACTGTGAGTTTTTATAATTCTTGCCATTCTGACGTTATAACTCGTAATTGTACGTTTATATGACACAATTCTGACTTTATTTCTCACAATTATGAGTTTATGTCAAGCGATTATGAGAAAAAAAATTGTTTTTATCTCGCAGTTCTGACTGTTTCTCACAATTGTGAGTTAATATCAAGAAATTCTGACTTTATTTCTTAATTACAAATATTTAAAAATATTTTTAAATAAATTTAATAATAAATACAAATATTTGTAAATAAATAAGCAAGCATAGTATTACTACTATTGTCTGACAATGCCCCACATACACTACTATTCAAAAGTTTGGGGTTGGAAAGATTTGTAATGTTTCTGAAAGAAGTCCCTTATGCTCACCGTGGCTGCATTTATTTAATCATATTTGTTTGATCAATATTTTAATATTTTATTACATTTTACATGTAATCCAATGCATCTTTCCTTTAGAAATCATTCTAATATTCTGATTTGATGCTCAAGAAACATTTCTGATTATTATTATGTTGAAAACAGTTGTGACGTTTTTGTGATTTTATTTTCTGGATTCTTTATTGAATATAAAGTTCAAAAGGCCAGCCGTTATTTAAAATATAAACCCTCTGTAACTTTATAAATATATTTGCTGTCCTTATTGATACATTTAATGCATGCTTACTAAATGAAAGTATTAATTTCCTTCAAAAAAAAGAAATCATACTGACTTTTGCATGGTACTGCACAAAAAGACCAAAACGAATGCTGCTTAGAGAAAAACAAACCCAGAGTGTGATAAACAGAGAGAGAGAGAGAGATGGATGAAAGTACGACTCTCACTTGTAAAAAGCCTGGTTTTCCACGGCACATTTCCACAGGTGTTTGCAGGCTGCTGGTGTGGAGGTGTGGAACGTAAGAACCAGTTTCTTCTGCAGAAAGATGAAGAGAAAGAATGAATAATTGAAGTGTGCAACAGCAAAGGTAGATACAATCAGCTTAAGTGAACAGGGAGGTCAAAGCGAGTAAGGACATAAAAAATCTATAAATTACACGGAGATGGAATCTGAGCACAATGTCATAAATAATGAGAGCTGAACAAAATGCTGACCCAAATCTGTGTGCATGTTAGTGAGAGTGATGGCCGCTGAGTGTGTTTGCGGGCAGCAGGGCGGCTTTACCGGGAACAGAGCAGGGAATATGAGAGTACGGATCGATATAACGCGTCATAACGGCACAGTCAGTCAACCGGTTAGAGACGCTTCGACTGGAACGAACACAAAGTACACTACACTTATTAACCTTCATTTACACTGTAGATCATTAGTTTAATAAATGAGTAAACCATGAGGAGCTGTGCATCACTGTGATTTGACAAAGATTGTGGGGGGCTGATGAAAGTCTCAAATGGCCACTACAAATTACTTTTATTATGATTAACAATCACAATAAACAATTCTCCCAAGTAACAGAGTTCATTAGCCTGGTAATTAATGCTTTGTAAAAACTCAAGTGTACATGTTTATGTCTGGAAATTCAGAAAGGTGGTTTATCCAAATCTGCTATCAGTTTTATATTTTAGCAGTAAGATAACAGATATTGGGAATATAACTAGAGGATGCTGTTAAGACCTTCAGCTGTGGCTATTTTCATACACTCAAAAAAAAAGGTACAAAATGTAATATGTAATATAATACTGATGAGTACCATTTAAGAACTAAATGGTATTTTTAAAGTGCTAATATGTAACTTTAAGGCACAAATAAGCATGCTTTATGAGTAAATAAGGTACAGAAGTGCACCTTTTGAAAAGATACCACACCAGTGACAGCTTTTGTACCTTTTTTTCTGAGAATAATATGTGACCCTGGACCACAAAACCAGTCTTAAGTCGCTGGGGTATATTTGTAGCAATAGGCAAAAATACATTGTATGGGTCAAAATGATACATTTTTCTTTTATGGCAAAAATCATTAGGAAATTAAGTAAAGATCATGTTCCATGAAGACATTTTATAAAATTCCTGCTGTAAATATATCGAAACTTAATTTTTGATTAGTAATATACATTGTTAAGAACTTTATTTGGACAACTTTAATGGTGATTTTCTCAATATTTTGATTTTTTTGCACCCTCAGATTCCAGGTTTTCAAATAGTTGTATCTCGACCAAATATTGTCCTATCCTAACAAACCATACATCAATGTAAATGTAAATGTGTAAATCTCAATTGACCCTTATGACTGGTTTTGTGATCCAGGGTCAGTTTTATGAGCCTTATTGCTTTTGTAAGACAGTTGCTATATAAAATATCAAGGATATATGAGCAATATTACATGAGTAGTTGTGAGATATGGCTGTGGCTGGCTAAAAACATAGAAGGAAAATTTCAAATAGACATTATCTTTATTAACAAACTGCATATTTGAAGTCTAAACAAGTGCAGAAACTCTTAAAACTACATTCCGTGACACAAAAACAGTATTGTTTTTAAAATTATAGTGGACTTGGGTGTTCGCCATGACACTCGCTGTGAGAAATTCTGTGAGGAGTTCTGTTATCACTCTAATATTGCACTCTTATCAGCCAATCAGATTCGACTGAAAGAAAGAAGTGTTGTGTAAACTTTTTTATACTTTTTTATTATATGTTTACATTTTTCAAAATCTAAACAAAGAGTGAAATAACCATAAACCGTTTTAGTTATTTTGTTAAACAAACAAATAAATAATTTTCATGGATGAAATATGAAAATGTAAAATAAAAAGTTTTGCAGTCAAGATTTAATGTTGTCAAATTATGCAAAAAAGGCCAATTTTTCTCCAAAAATGTTCAAAATGTAATTTCTTTCACCAGCATTTATGTCACAGAATGCAAACATAATACATAAACGAAAGATGTTTTGATAATTTTCTAAATAAATGAGTAAACATATACTATGATGTATGTTTGTACTAGACAAACTAAATAGTAAGAGACTACTGTCACTAACTTTTTTAGGAGAGTTTACTTCCTAAATATGCTGTTATTTTTTTAAGTAGGATATAGTCCTGACATAATAGAAACTAAGGTTCAGCAATACACTACCCATACGAAAAAGTAGTTTATTCAAGTGTGCTATTAGTATACTACTTTTAAACTAAAATAGGAAAGTATACTTTTAGTCTACTTTTTATATACTTCTCAGAAATGGGCTTTATGTGCTTCTCAGAAATATACTTAAAATTACATTTAAGTATACTTGACATACTTAGAAAAAGTCTAAATATATTTGAGATATACTTGTGCTCCTAGAATCTGTGTTTTCATTGTTATATGTTTGTTATACATTGTTATAATTTCCAAAAAACACAAGTGAAGAAGAAACCTAAACAGGTTTCCACGTGTAATCTAACACGATCATCAGACATAAAACTGTGTAACATTATGGAATAAAGTGTCGACCAGTGAAGAGGTAATAATGACTGTAAAGCTTTAGGATGTTGATCGACTCCATCTACATTTTGATAATCATTCTGAATCCAATTCATATTCTTTTTTCAGCTTTTTGTTTAAAATGTTGTTTATTTCTTTATTTTTTAGTTATGAAACTTACCCACATTCAAGTGTTTACACAAAAGAATGCATGAACAAAATGTTTTGTTTACGAGCAGATACCCTGTTCTTTCTTTTGATGTTTGTATGTTCAGATATTCATAAAACAAAATATATGCCTAATTAATAAATTAATACCTAAATAGGGACATCATAGTAGTATGCTTGAAGTATGATGTAATGTTCACTTAAAGAAAACTTATGAGTATACTTGCAGTTTAAATCTATTAAACTAGTAGTTTACTGAGATTATACTTCAAAGTGTACTAAAAATGCTACTACACGTATTTAATAAGTAAACTATCAGTATACCAGTATATATATATATACCAGTATAACATATATCATATACTACTATATAAGTTCACTTTTAGTATAGCTGCAGTACAAGCTAAAAACTTTGATGTAAACTTATTGTGTACTCAAAGTTTACTACAGTTATACTAAAACTGTACTTAAAAGTATACTTTTATATACTAGAAAGTGGCCGATTTAGTCCCAAGGAGTATTGAAATAGTACACTTATAAGTATACTACTAGTACACTAATATTTTTTATACTTACTACATAAAGTATACTTAAAAATATACTTGAACTTTACTTAAGTATACTTAATAAAATGAACTTGGAGTATACTACTTTTTGGTAAGGGTATACAGCTTGGGTTGCAAAGATATTTTATGATTTATAAAAAAATCTCATGCTCAGGCTGCCTTTATTTAATCAATACAATAATATTGTGAAAAATTATTAAAATCTAAAATAGCTGTCTTCTGTTTGAATATATATTGTTTACTTCTTTTGTGATGCAAAGCTGAATTTTCAGTATCATTACTCCAGTCTTCAGTGTCACATGATCCTTCAGAAATCATTCTGATATCGTGAGTTGCTGCTCAAGAAACATTTTTTATTATTGCTGTGATAATTATATTTTTCTTTTTCTTTTTTTTTTTTCTTTTTTTTTTTTGATGAATAGAACACAAAAAAACGCAGTTTTTAAATATATTTTAAAAATTTTAAAAGTCTAGTTTTTAAAAGTCTTTACTGTCACTTCTGATGAATTTAATGCATCCTTGCATTGAGTATTTTCTTTTTCGAACAGTAAAGTATGCAGAACCAAATGATGGGGTGTATCATAAATATTAGTGTATTGTGTATTTTATTACCACTTAGGAGGATATGAACTGGTTAATAAAGACAGTCACATGTTGGATTAATCATCATGCATGAGAGAATGAAAGCTACATCAGCGCTGTAATGAAAATGTATAGTGGGTATTGGTTTTCTACTGGGTCGATATGCGTCGGATTCCCGGTTCTCTCGTTAACATGGCTGAGATTACGCTGGGCAGAATGTGCTAAACTGCCAACCGGACTATGTGACAGCCTGAGCCCAGCGAATATACATCCTGGATTAAACGTCCAAGACTGAAGCGGAGGTGAATATGTACGTGTTAGGCCGATGTGACAGAGATATATATGAGGCCTGATAAAGTGCTATGAAAAACAGAAGTGTCAGGAGAATAAGTTCCATTAACCCCACGCGTGGTGTAATCTGAGACCGGGATCGATAGATGGACTACTAAACAGAGCAGTGGATCCAGAAAGAAATCAATACAAACCACTTCCAGGCCGTTTAGCATCAAACTGCTGCCCCTGCAATATACTGCTGAACGCTCACATTGAGATTACACGCACATCATTTAAACAAAGCTGAATGTCAGAGCGCTCACCCAAACTATGACAAGGGACAGCCCACTACTCATCTGGGTTTTGGACGGGTATCCCGCACTAAACTAACTGGGATTGTACACAGAGCGATATCAGCACAACCCTAAAAAACATAACCCTGCTAATTGATTAAATGTAAGTTACTTCACCATATCAGTGAAAAACTCCAATACAGATTTTCCATTCAGTCCAGCTGGATAATGGTAAACAAACTTGCCTTGCGGACAAAGCCGGATCATTTCCATAATGACTAACGCAATCTACCAAGAGCAGCGCAAATGAACATAGAGCTGATAATGATCAGGTGTGGATAATCTACTAACAATAACACAAAATAGGTTAAGACATGCTTTTTTGGCAACTCAAGCTCTATGAAAATACATACTTGTGGCAACGTTTCTGCAACACCTTACTGCACTTTTCAAAAATAACAACCCCCCCTGACAGCACACATACATTTCGGAGATGTCTATTTGATGTCTGCATTTACATCTATTAGATGTCTTTAAGGTGTTTGTGATTTACAATGTATGTAAAACTGACATCTTACAGATGTCTGTCAGATGTTTGTACACAGCAGATGCTTTCCAGATCAAGTGATCTTTAACAGGCATCTTGCAGCTATCTGGGCCCTTGCACGAATCCCAACCCTAAACCTACCCATTAGTATTAACAAATGCAAAAGGGATGAAAAAACACATCCACTCATACAACCCTGCTATTTTAACTTCCTTATATCCCAGATAGCACACATACGTCTGCAAGATGTCTGTTAAAGATCACTTGATCTGGAAAGCATCTGCTGTGTACAATCATCTAACAGACATCTGTAAGATGTCAGTTTTACATACATTCTAAATCGTAAACATCTTAAAGACATCTAACTGACGTCTATTTGACATCTAAAAAGAAACATCCAATAGTCGTTTTACCCCAGACAGCAACATAGTGTTGGCTCAGATCCGGCCCAGACCTGGCCCATGTGAAATCCATGCGGGCCAGATGTGGGTCGGATCTGGGCCGAAACTGCCTGCTGTCTGGGTACAGATAAACAAACACTCTAAAAAACACGTCTTGCAGATGTAAATGCAGACGTCAAATAGATGTCTCCGAGATGTATGTGTGCTATCAGGCATATGGGTTTGAGCTGTTTTGTCAAACCTGAATTTCACAAGATTTGTACCGAAGCACTTCCATATCACTGCCGTATCGCTAATATATTGAGTTAGAAACCCCATACATATAAAGATGTGAAGCTAATATTCAAAAGTATCAGTTTTCAATTCTCGCAGCATGAAAAATTGTTTTGAAGGCATAACAAAATAAAAATGAGGCTTTCTTAATCCTTAATACTTTGTGTGAAAAGAATAAAAGTTGTTGGAGTTTTACTGCCGCTACATTGCTACTGTTTGCTACATTGCTAATGTTTCACTGTGTCTTTAGTAAATCCTGACAGTACTTTTTTATGCCAAAAGAGGGTTTGCGCTTATGCAAGATGTGAGTAAATCTGCACTGTAAAAAACTACTTGTTGAGTCAACTTAAAATAATTTGTAACCTGGCTGCCTTAAAATTTTAAGTTCAGTCAACTCAAAAAAAGTTTATTCAACTTGAAATGTTAAAT
>JAHKKF010515471.1:8990-22121 GCA_019740295.1 Labeo calbasu
ACAAACTGGTTTGTAGTGCAGTTTTATCATTTACTGCACGTTGTTATTCTTCTCGTTATTTCCCCTTATTGGCTAATGAACTAAAAGTCTCGCCCATAGGCTTACTTCCACGTTGAAGAATAACGTGGATACAGTTTGAGAGAAATCTTCTACACTCTTAAAGTGTGTTTTTGCAGTGATGCCACAGAAGAACCATTTTTGCTTCCTCAAAGAACCTTTCAGTGAGCAGTTCTTAAAAGAACCATTTTGAAGAACATTTTAAAAAATCGAAAGAACCTTTTTTGACTATAAAGAACCTTTTCTGCATTTGAAAGGTTCTATGGATGTTGAAGGTTCTTCATGGAACCATCAATGCCAATAAATAACCTTTTTAATAGTGTAGAGCATAAAATGGCTTTACCTCTGGCCGAACATGAGTGTGGATTTGGTCTCAGCCTCATTAAATACGGATGGAGAGCAGCAGATGACGATGGTTGTTCTGCAGTTCCCACCCAAAGAGTCCTGTAGGATCCTGGTCATTTTACTGTCTCTGTATGGCACATGGGTTTTCTGCAATGAGAAAGATAAGGGAATACAATAAATAATTTATGAAGCAAATATATTGCTTTGTACTGTGTGAGGCCTAGATTATGTGCACAAGATGAATAGCAGAAAACGTCCGGGCAGTTGAGATGGGTCGAGCACTTACGGTTCCTTCAGCAAGGGCTGAGATGACGTTCCCCAGAGCAGAGAGAGACTTATTGATATTTTTAGCCTCGTCCAGCACAGATCCTTCTGCTCCAGTTTTACTGACCTGTGAAAAAGAAAGAACCGCAGAGAGGTCGAGAGAGAGTGAAGATATTATATCATTCTCAAATCTATTTTGTAGTTTTATAATGACTGTGTTAGGGTTCATGAACTGTAATTCCACTGAACATAATTACTGACCCTGGACCACAAAACCAGTCATCAGTAGCACAGGTATATTTGTAGCAATAGCCAAAATTATTGATTTTCCATTACACCTTAAATCATTAGGATATTAAGTAAAGATCATGTTCAACAAATATATTTTGTAAAATTCCTACATACAAGCATACATGCATCAACGGAAAAGCTTATGACTGGTTTTGTGGTCCAGGGTCACATATAGTGGCATACAAAAGGCTGAAATAATACTGAAAATATAATGTTCTTCATCTAATGTACTAATAACGGTCTCAGACCACTCTACAGTTTTAGCAATATTAATATAAATAATAAAAATACAGATACTACATTTTGCCAAACAAAAACAAAGGCAAAAACAAAACAACAAAAAAAGAAAACTAAATCAATAAAACATGCCTTTTCACTTCCTGCCAGATCCACCAGGTAGAGTTTTCCGCTCAATTTCTTCTCTGTCTCTACGTTCTCCTGTTTAATATTAATGAGGAAAATGCTGTGACTGCGGGAGCTGTGCTCATTCATGTCTGTAACACAGTGTAACAACAGAAGACCATGGGTTAGGGTAAAAACAGTGTAACACAAGGTCAAGATAACAGCACTGTATATTAGTTATGTTTGATTCAAGAAGTGATGTATTATATCAGAGAATAAGGAGTAGTTACTCACTTGTAACAGCCACATGACGATTGGATTTACCCTCATCAATCACATCCATGACATCCTCTGGACTGGACACAAAACGCTCTGTACAGCCCTGTCAATGGAACAGCATTAAACGACACAAGACATCAAGCAAGTGTTTGCTTCATGCCTGCTGACTAATAAATACTGTATTGTACATTTTTCCTACCTTGACAAATGGTACCCTGTTCTTATCCTCATGGACAGCCAGGTTGGTTTTGGAAACTTTAGATTTGGACAACAAAAATGTCATTTACACCTTGAAAAGAAACAGTACTATATTTTTTAAAAGAATCTTAAAGGGATAGTTCACTCAAAAAAGGAAAATTCTCTAATTACTCTTATTGATAACATGTTGTTCCAATTCTAAACCCATTAGAACCTTTGTTCATCTTTGGAACACAAATGAATATATTTTTGATGAAATCTGAGACTTCTGACCCTGCATAGACACAGCAACGCAACTGACACGTTCAAGGCCCAGAAAGGTAGTAAGGACTCTTGTGAACGTGTGTCGACTAACATGGAAGAGAAGAAATTGTTGAACAAAGTCATTTTTGTTTTCTTTGTGCACAAAAAGTATTCTTGTAGCTTCAAAACACGACAGTTGAAACACTGATGTCATATGGACTATTTTATCAATGTCCTTACTACCATTCTAAGCCTTGAACATGGTGGGTCAGAAAGCTTTTGGATTTCATAAAAAAATAAGTAAATTTGTGTTCCGAAGATGAACGAAGGTCTTACGGGTTTGGAAAGACATGAGGGTTAGAAATTAATGACAGAATTTTCATTTTTGGGTGAACTATCTCTTTTAATACTACGAAGAAGTTGTTTTTATCTCACCATCAAGCAAATCTCGAATTTTGTCCAGGTAAATTTCAAAATAAGAGACCTGTGGTAAGAGATGGACATTATTTAAAAATTATTACAAAAATAATATTATTAACCAAAATATTTGTATAAAGACATATTAAAGACATAACATAGGAATTATAGTCTATCAGAAAGTTGCAGTATAGTGGATTCTTAATTAAAAATTCTTAATTTTTCATTTATGTATAAAAAATGACCATGACCAAGAATAATAAATAAACTAACAATGTACTGAATATCAGAGTGTTGCAGTCAAGAAAAAAAAAAAAAAATAGCTTATACATATTCTGAAAGATCCAGTAATGCCACTTTTCTGTTAATATGGTCGGAAACAAAGTGGTTACTGTTATCAATAATAAACATTTCTTCTATTTAAATGTGTTATGAATATAGGTTGGCTCTGCTTTTTATACCACTAGGAGAGGGATTAATTAAAATATTATACTCTTTAAATGAAACCCCAAAATCTATAACATATGTGACCCTGGACCACAAAACCAGTCTTAAGTCGTTGGGTTATATTTGTAGCAGTAGCCAAAAATACATCGTATGGGTCAAAATCTTTCTTTTATGCCAAAAAGTGAATAAAGATCATGTTCCCTGAAGATATTTTGTAAAATTCCTACTGTAAATATGTCAAAACTTAATTTTTGATTAGTAATATGCATTATTAAAAACTTCATTTGGACAACTTTAAAGGCGATTTTCTCAATATTCTGATTTTTTTGTACCCTCAGATTACATATATTCAAATAGTTGTATCTCGGCCAAATATTGTCATATCCTAACAAATCACACATTTATTTAAGTTTCAGATGATGTATAAATCTCAAATAAATGGACCCTTATGACTGGTTTTGTGGTCCAAGGTCACATATTAGAGTTAGTATTAGTATAGTCCAATAACATATTAACAAAACCTATAATATGCTGTATATAACCTGTATAATATGCTGTATATAACCTTATGCCAGAAAACATTACACTAACAATTATTTTTTTAGACACCTAAGCTGAATGTTTTGTTTCGATTTGTTAATATTTGCACATTATTGAAATCAATATAAAAATTGATGATTTGACATGTGAAAATACACAAGCAGATTTAATACTTAATGTTTTCACCTTGATATGGAACTCCAGGTTCTCATCCATAGAGTAGATATGGTCAAAGATGTCCTGGGCGATGCGAGGGATGATGCCCTTAAGCTGTGAGTTATGGAGCTGCCCCTGTGTGCATGTCGCAAATATTTAATAAGATTACACTTTATTTATAGCAACTAATGACAGTTTGTTTGAGAACTAAGCACTGCATTATAAAATTTCTACTTCCCTCTACTATACGTGTGTAATGTGAATAAGGACAATATTTGAATATATGAGAACATCCTGTTTGGGATAATTTGCATCTTTCAGTGTTTACAAAGTGATTCATTTTCAGAAACATTTTACAACTGAATTTATTGAATTTATATTCAAAACACTTGCTGAAAGCGCAGGCTGTTTCCAGGGCAACGCCTGCAGTCAAGTGGCATTTTGCAGCTGTTGCAGCAGTTTGGCATTTCATGAAAGATTCTGAGAGATGTTCATCCATCTAGAGCATTTTGAGACTGAGCGTAGAGTGATATTTTCTCACAGTACATGTGCTGAAAGGTTATTCTATTATTGAACTAAAGAAATCTGTAAACTTGATATCAGTCACGAACAGTTTTACTTCCTTACCTCCATAGTGTGCGTCTTCCCTGATGAGGTTTGGCCATATGCAAAGATTGTCCCATTATAACCATCCAGCACATCTGAAATGCAAGATTCATCATTCGGTTTTCAAACTTTTTTTCCTTTAAGGTCTGTATAACTTAATCTGTCATGCAGCTATACAAATGGACATACAACCTTTAACAATCTGTTTGGCACAGGTATCATATACTTGTTCTTGTGTTGTGTTTGGAGGTAAGACTCGGTCAAAGATATACGGCTTGCCCTAAAAAGACACATTAAACAGAAGTATAACCAGGGCTTAACACATAAAAAAAAATATCATTGTTGTTTTGTTTTAAGCCTTAAAACCCCACAATAATCTTTCATTCTCACAATAACACAGACCATACAGATTAAATATGTTCATAAATATGGAGTAAATCAGCACTCCTTTTTTCCTTTGTTTAGTTGAGGCTCTGTGTTCTTCAGAGGCTTACACAGAACCTCATTTTCCCCCTAACATTTCATAATAACACACACATATGAAGGAATGGTGGGTTAAATATAAACTCAGGTTGCGTTCACACAGTCACACATCCAAAGCTGGATGTTTACCAGTGAGACTGAAACTGTGAAGTTTCTGTGTTCAGTTTTCCATGACTTAGCTCAAAACAGATAAATAGGTTTGATTTCATTATATCAGATTAATTTAAAAATTACTCTATTTTTGTATCAAGAGGTCACTCTCATGAATGGCCCCAGCACCTCTTTGTTTTGCTGACGCTGCACAGATTCTACTAACGGCTATTTATGAAGTTCCCCAGAGGATCTGAGGGGTATACATTGTTGAAGAGAAAATAAGAGGACCTTGTGATGAATGCAGCCCAACCCCCAGCTGCCAGTCAATCTTATTGAGCCCCAACAGATCCCTCTCTTTTGTTTCGATTCTCTGAGCCGGAGCCTGAACCTGCTGCTCAAATCTAAAGACTCTGAAACTGTGCAGTGAAAAATAACTCTCCAAAAGAAGAAATGTTTTGACAATAGTGTAAACTAACAAGTTAATAATTTGAAGCTAGAAAAAAGTTTTGGAAATTCTGTTAGATAATGGTACAGGCACAGAAATCACTTCTTCTCTCCCCTATTGCTTCTGTGTTTTTAATTGTTTCTCTGTTGTTTGTTTTTTCATATATATATTTTGAATATTTTCTGCATGTATTTATGTGTATTCCATATTTAAATTTACCTGTAAAATACAATTTTGTATTTTTTGTTTGTTATATTTTAATTTTTTAATATATTAAAGTAATTAATTTTGCATTAAAGGATTAGTTCACTTCCAGAATAAAAATTTACTGATAATTTACTAACCCCCATGACATTCAAGATGTTTATGTCTTTCGTCAGTCGAAAAGAAATTAAGGTTTTTGAGGAAAACATTCCGGATTTTTCTCCATATAGTGGCTTCAATGGAGATCAATGGGTAGAAGTTCTAAATTGCAGTTTCAATGCAGCTTTAAAAGACTCTTCACGATCTCAGCCGAGAAATAAGGGTTGTGTATAGCAATACGATCAGTCATTTTCTAAAAAGGATAAAAGATTATAGACTTTTTAACCATAAATGCTCATCTTGCACTAGCTCGATCTCACGTATTACGTAATGACGCACACATGATGTAGGCAGAAGTACCGACCCAGTGTTTTTACAAAGCGAACGTGCAAAGAAAGTCAAACGGCCTTTACAAATAAAGGTAAAACAATGATGTTGGAGGATTTTGAAGTTGGAGGAGAAAATGAGATGGAGTTTTTTAACCGAAATACACTAACCGTGCTTGACCTTTCCAACGTGATTACACAGTACATGAAGACATGGATGCACATCGCAGAACTAGTGCAAGTGTGGCTAAAAAGTATATAAAATGACCGATCGTTAGACCCTTATTCCTCGGTTGGGAACGTGTGGAGCCCTTTGAATCTGCATTAAATCTGCAGTTTGGACCTTCAACCCGTTGGCTCCCATTCAAGTCCACTATATGGAGAAAAATCCTGGAATGTGTTCCTCAAAAACCTTAATTTCTTTTCGACTGAAGAAAGAAAGACATAAACAACTTGATGACATGGGGGTGAGTAAATTATAAGGAAAGTTTCATTCTGGAGTGAACTAATCCTTTAAAACTTGTTTAGACAAAAATACATAAATAAGTAACAGTAAATAAAAAAGCTAGAATTAAAAAGCTGGATAAATATCTAAGGATGCTTCTTTCTTTTATTGTATATAGATGCAAAATCAGCTAACTGAGATTGAGATTTAGCATTAGTGTTATGTTTACATATGCACGTAAGATCATGGGGGCTCATGTACCGCTGACAGCAGTTTTTCCACATCCGCTTTCGCCCATATGCACACAACCACACTCTCCATATGGAACGAGAGAAAGAGAGAGAGAATTCTGAGACCTACACAGATCCAGTTCTATGCCTTAATGAAACAAACGAACCAGGTGACCTAAAACAGACACGCATTTGCCCTGTTGATTATCAGTGTAAGACATCACAAAGACACTAATACTGTTGTATAAGGGTTGACAGTGTTCACACAGACACATGATGTTTCAGTTTGTGTTTGATTAAGCCGGTTGGGGTCAAGCATCCCTGCCGAGACACAAATGAGAGCTGTTGCTCAAACCCAGACCGTCACCACGGAAACTACATCTCACCCGGAAAGAAATGCACTGATTGGCTGATAGTCAGCACCTGTCTCCTGGCCAATACTGGAGGAGAATAACATGATTGCTGGGAAGGAGTGATGATACACATCTCTCTCTTTTTGTCCAAGCCTTTTATGTAAATACTGCAGATTAAAATGAATTCTTGTAATACAGAAGAAAGAATAACAAACCACTGTCAACAGGCAGACAAGTATTTTATATATACACAATAGTGAATCCGTAAATAGACAAGGACATTTACATTAAATCTTGTGTATGACTTTTATCCACGTGCTGCAATCCAAACAAACACTAGCTGTATATAAAAGCGCACGTGTTCAGAACAATGCATTCTTTTAGTCAATAATTTATGCATATTATCAGGGGACCATCAAGGCTTTTCCAAGAGTGCACGATTTTACCACATTCAATCAAAAATCTATATTGCTTACTTCCTGAACAACTACTTGAAAGGATAATGCATGTTTATCTATGCATTTCAGACAGGTTTGTAGATTAAAAATAGTACAAGGTTTGCAAGGTGGGGCAGAAGATAATGTCAAAATATAAAAGAGAACAAGAAATACACCAACAAGAAGGGTGTTTACACAAGCAACATGCACGTGACTGTGCGTGTCAAACAACAATTGTCTCAGTCCTCTGTGGACTAGCTTAAATATTCCACTAAATCAGCCTAACCGTTCCCTGGCCCCTCAAACGGCACCTCTGTCACTACGGCAACGTAAATTACTCGCAGGGACCTTGGGCCTCTTTGTGGCCTTGTGCATATAATAAGACGTTAGCACCCACATTAAACACTGCTGACCAGACAACCCTCATAAAGCAAATCCAGCCTGGTATTGACAAGCTGCAAATGATTAGTAATTTCTCACTGTCACAAACTGTCCTATAAATCTGCCTGCAATTGTTTTGTGGTGGATATTCATTTAGGGAATTTACTTAAACACAAATGCAATCCCTTTACTGCTGGTTGTTTACGTTAAAAGATGAATTCATAAATACTTAAAGAAATAAACAATTTATCATTTTTTTTTAAAATAACTTTTAAATATAATTTTAGAATTAAATAACATTAATTATAAATTAAATAATTATACTGTAAATAAACAATTTATCAAATATTTGTAAAGATTTTCTAGCAGAACTGTTGCCATGTTGTTACATTTTTAGATTAAATAAAGCGTATAAACAAAGTATAAATAAAAACAACATATTTACAGAACAAATACTATATATAATTTGTAAAATGATAAAATTGTGCTATTTATAATTAAATACTCAATTATTCTTCACATTTTCAGTCCATTTACATTTTCATCAATAATTCAGAGGCTGATTAAAAATTGTAAATTTAATTTCTTTGTGACTTTCTGGAAGTTGATACTTGTGATCTTTAATGGACCAGATATTTTTTTGCATTATATCACGTTATTATTCAGAATTAGTTTCATACATAAAACACAAATAGATGATAGATAGATAGATAGATAGATAGATAGATAGATAGATAGATAGATAGATAGATAGACCTTCATTTCTATTTATTTCCAGTTGATCAGAGCTGTTGGGGGAGGAGGTGTGAAATACACCCTTCCCCCACAAATGAATTTGATTTTATTGACTGTTTAAAATCTATTTCATTAAAGCACCACGCTGAAAGGTTCACGGCTAAACAACAGTCACTAATGAGATGCAGTTAGATAAACATTGACAGTAATAAATGTACATATATTACCCGGATCTCCATTCACAGTCACACTTGTATCCTAAAGCTAAATATCTGGCATTGGGATCATCGGGCTGTGCAGAGCCTGCAGGGTACCATTAAAGGGAATTTACATTAGAAGCAGAAGTCTAATACCTGCTACGCTCGATTTTGTGTGCAGATTAGGCATGGTAATGTCGATTACCATCTCAATGAGTCAGATAATATGGGCTATTGTGTTCGCACAAGGGATTTCTGGAGGTTTACTGTAAAACATAAAAACCATCAGTATCTTACTGTGTCGACAGTCCAGATTATTTATAGCATGTCACTCACCCACACACACATACAGTCACTCAGATTCTCATTCCAGATATCAAATGCTCTTTAATTTGATCCCACTACTAAAATATAAACCATATTCTGTTATTAAAAGATAAATGAAGGCTCTGGCTTATAATGTAGATGTATCTTCCAGAATAAGCACGAATAACCCCAACCCTAAAAGTGAGACAATCATTCTACGCTCTACATCTGTTTTCAGAACAAAGCAGAATTCAAGTAATTTGGCTAAGTAAATAAATTCTGATGTGAAACAAAATGTGAAATTGAAATTACCTGAATTAAGTGACAGGCAACCTGCCATTCTATTTTTTTCTTTAAAATGCCTGGGGCAACTGGTGGTCATTAAGAAAAAATATGATATTAAATAAAGTTCTTATGGTGAGAATACTGAGAACACTAAATTCTCAAAGGTTAACGAGGAAAAGTTGTCACAAGGAGTGTTATAATGAGATATTATTTTGTTATAAATTCTATCCTCCAAACTAAAATTTATAAAACTAAACTATCATTGATATATCTACTGAGTACCTAATGAATGCCAAGTACATTCAGACAAGAGTCAACAATATAAAGAGGACAGATTTTAACTGAAAAGATAAACTGTGACCGCTGGACAATGTTTTTTCTTCCACATGTGTTTTATATGATGTACATTTGTGCAATTTATCACAATATTTGTTATATCTGTCAACAACGTAAGAACTTCATTTGAAGAACTTTAAAGGCTATTTTCTTCATATTTTGATTTTTTTGCACCCTCAGATTCCAGATTTTCAATTGCATCTCGGTCAAACATTGTCCTATCCTAACAAACCATAAATCAATGGAAAGATTATTTAAAAATAAAAAAATAAATAAAAAATCCAGGGTCACATTTTACATTACCTTTCACATTTTTGGTTTGTGTTTCATATAGTTTTACCGTTTATATTTTGCTGAAAACGCCTATAATAGGTTACTTAATGGCCGCTTCTATTATGACAATTTGGACGACACGTTGCAATTTAGGGTCATCGTGTGTCCTGCGTCTGTTTACTGGACCATGAATGAATGTTCAAAAGCATTATGTGAACAATAATGTCTGTTATTAACAACACAAAATTAAAACAAATTCGCTGCAGTAAGACAAAAGAAAGCATGTTCCATATAGCATTGTGGGGAGTGATTCTCGCTAAAATAAACAAATTTTTCAAATGAAAAGATAATTTGCTTTTCAAATGAAATGCTGCGCTGTCTAAGAAGGAAAACTAAGAAATAAGACTTATTAACCTTTATAATATGAAAGAACCCTTCGAGTATGATTCACCCAGACATATATGAAATGATCACATTAATGAGTCAAGTTAGAGTAATAGACCTATATTTATCTCAAGTTACATCATATATAGCAACCTCCTGCACAAAGAAAGAGAATACGAGCGTGAGAAAAAGATTTAGGGACTTTTCGTCCGCCTTGATAACATCTGTAGACTCTGAAGACATCTTACCGATATGACCACGGTGTCTTCTCCTTTGAATTTCGGTATGTATTTGTCACCTCTGTTGATTTCCGATTCGTTAAGTGGCCTGAATCGGCACATCACCTTCACGCAACATTCAGCCGCATCCACCATCGTGTATGATTTTATCCAACAAAAACTTTCTCTCCGGTCAGCAGATCTGGTCGTCCACACCGCAGTCTGCAGAGGAATGCATCAATCAAACAATCAAAATGTCTCGACGCTTGCCAGCCGTTCAGCCCGTACGGTCCATTCCCATTGGTTGGGCGAAAGAAGCTTTGAAACTGAAAACAATCTCAGATAAAATAAACTCCTGGATACCGTTTCAAATAGCACGTAACATATCACATATTCATTTAAAGTGAGTGTAATATTGTTGACGTTAGCGATAGCTGTTAGGAGCTAAAGCCGAGTGCACCTTGAGCGTTTGAAGAGCATCAGCACTGGACAGTTCCACCTTCTGCGGCTCTACACGCTCTGACTGACGGCGGCCGCTCCTTTCACACGCGCGTCTGCTGTCCAACAGCGCCTCTCAGCAGAGCTGCCCATGACTGCAACAAGAACTGGAACAATTTTTGTAAATGAAAAAGTTCCACAAACAAAGAAATAAATAGCACTTTTGGAAAACAGAATTTAGTTAATGTACACTTATCGTAATGACATCAAGATGCTTTACAAAACATAAACATAACATTACATATAAACAAAGCAAACAAGCCAGACTTAAAAAACAGTTAAAACAATATACATCGACCAGTCCAAATAATGCATATGAATGGAAAAATACATTTTCCAAACAAGCACTTTCAGCTAGAGTATAAAACAGACCGCGGATGGCCTTTTCTGTTGTTGTTGTTGTTTTGCATTCGATGATAGTTTTTGAAATGGAAAATCAACTAAATAATTAGTTATGCAATGTCAAAACGTATGTCAATGGGTAAAACACATCACCAATTTTATATTCAAATGTTTAGTTTAGCAGTTGTGCGATTATAAAGTTAGAGTTAATAAAATAATGTTTTTTTAGTCATTTTCTAATTCATTTAGTCAATTTCTAACACACACACACATTGGGTTTCCATGTTTTATGTCCCTGCTGAAAAAAACAGCCTAAGCTGGTTGGCTCATTTTATCTGGTCTCCTAGCCTGGCCAGGCTGGTCAAGCTGGTTTTAGCTGATTGTTCCAGCTTGTCTCCCAGTCAGACACGCTAAAACCAGCCTGCTGACAAGCTGTGACCAGGCTGGATGACCAGCTAAAATCAGCCAACCAGTTAGCTGGGTTTCTGTAAAAACTGTACTATCGCCCTACACCAACCCTACACCTAAACCCACCTGTCACAGGAAACTTTTTGGATCTTTAGATTTTCAAAACACTTTGATTTATAAGCTTGTTTCCTCAAGGGGACCAAAAAAATGTCCCCACAAGGACGAGGATTTTGGATACTGTCATCTTTGACCACATCATTACACACACACACTCATTTACACATTTGATAATTTATTGTTTAACCTTTTTTTTCTCAAGGATTTTTAATCAAAGCTGTTGTTTAGGCTACAACATCAACAATACTTTCCAGTGAACACTAGAGGTCGTGTGGTTCTGCGTGGTTGTTCAAGCCTTTTATTTTTTGTGATGTCTGAAACTCATAAAATGTTTAATTAAAATGTTGCAGCTAACTCTAAAATTGTATAAAGTTCCAGTAAGTACTGTAAAAGGTATAGCAAAGATTCAATTAGATAAGGATCAGTTAAGTGGATCATTAAAGTGATCCTTTAATGCAGTAGAATAGCTACAGCTGTGTAATTCTGCCTATGAAGGCCGCTGGTCCCAGTGAAGGTCAATCAATGCAACTGAATCTCCCACAGAATGACTCCCAGGACAGCTTCAGCTCAACACAAGGGCAAAAAGGCTGTAAGAGACAACTCACATGCTAAGGTTTGCATGAGTTACACTATCAAAACTGCAAAAGTGTGTGTGTGTGTGTGTGTGTGTGTGTGTGTGTATATACACACACACACACTTTTGCAGTTTTGATAGTGTAACTCAGACACTTTTTATACAGATTAGTGAACATGCAGTACTAATGCCAACATTTTTTCTCATGCAAACCTTAGCATGTGAGTTGTCTCTTACAGCCTTTTTGCCCTTGTGTTGAGCTGACGCTGTCCTGGGAGTCATTCTGTGGGAGATTCAGTTGCATTGATTGACACACACACACACACACACACACACACACACACACACACACACACACACACACACGGGTAGTTGACAAATAGGCAGTAAAAATGCTTTTTCTGTAAAAGACCTTATTTGAAGAAGAAATGCATATATTTATGTAGTGTGAAGTCTGATCTTTGAGAAAATATAACGGGTCACTACTTTCGGCGATTCTTTTATTACTTTATTTTTTTACTTTTTATTTTTACTGAACTGTACCATAAATTCGTCCTATAGTGTGACATGGCAAAAATTAAGGGAAAAAAAACATTCTTCAAAATAAAGGTGCTTTAAAAGGTTCTTCACAGCGATTCTGTAACGGGCAGTGAAAGACGAGAGGCGAGCGGATCCTTTTGCGAGCTTTTATTAATAGGACGAGGCAAAGACATGGTCGTACAGGCAGGGTCGAAACAGGAGCAAACAGGAATATCACAGGCAAAACGTAGAGAATGA
>JAHKKF010515475.1:7945-21943 GCA_019740295.1 Labeo calbasu
AAAGTTATTTTCTTGAACACAACTTAAGTTTCTCGTGATCTCGACACAAGTTGTTTTCTCGTGATGACAACTTAATTTTCTCATGATCTCAACATACAGTAACAAAAGTTGTTTTCTCATTATCAAAATTCAATTTTCTAGTAATCTCGACATAAAAGTTGTTTTATCATTATCACGAGTTATATTTTTTCTGGATCTCCATAACAAAAGTTGTTCTCCAAGTTACACAACTGCATCACTAAAACAACTTTTATGCCATGTCGAGATCACAAGAAAATGTAGGTCACGATCATGAGAAAACAACTTATGTCAAGATCACAAAAAAATTACCACTTCCAGAACAACAATTTACAAATAATGTACTCACCCCCTTGTCATCCAAGATGTTCATGTCTTTCTGTCTTCAGTCGTAAGAAATTATGTTTTTTGAGGAAAGCATTTCAAGATTTTTCTCCATATAATGGACTTAAAATAAAAATTGTATACTATTTAAGCACAAAAGCTTGTGTAGCACAGGCTCTGGGATGCACGTCCATGATGCTACGAATCACGTCTACGTTCACTGTCTGTGTACTCCGGCTCAAAAATGTAGAGTATGCCGAAAAACTCTTAGTCTTTGCGCGTTCGCTTTGCAAATACTGGGTCTGTAGTTCCGACTACATTCTGCGTGACCATTCGACATGATTCAATAGTACGTAGTGTCGTGGACACGCATCCCAGAGCTAGTGCTACGTGAGCTTCTGTGCTTAAAAAGTATACAAAAAAAGTATAGCTGATCGTTTCAGCTGGGATCGCTTGGAGCCCTTTGAAGCTGCATTTAAACTACTTTTTGGAAGTTCAGAATCGGGGCACCAATAAAGTCCATTATATGGGGAAAAATCCTGAAATGCTTTTCTCAAAAACCATAATTTCTTCACTACTGAAGACAGAAAGACATGAACATCTTGGGTGACAAGGGGGTGAGTAAATTATTTGTTAATTGTTGTTCTGGAAGTGGACTTCTCCTTTAAGTCATGATCATGAGAAAATGAGAAGGAAAAAATTACAATCCTTGGTCTCTTAGGAACTCCATAAGTTACATTCCCCATACATAGTTTCAGTATTGTTTCATATAAAAACATGGCACATTTCAAAGCTAAATTATTTATGATTACCAAAAATAATACAAATTTATAATTATGAAGGGTTTTTTTTTTTTTAAGTATAATAAATAAATGGTGTGTGTGTGTTTTATTCACAGCATGGAGGAATGTGAAGCTCTCTGCACACGACTGGCCATCATGGTGAACGGAACATTCAAGTGTCTTGGCACAATCCAGCACCTCAAATACAAGTAAAATCACAAATCTTTACTTGTTCATGTACAGATTTCCAGTTGCACACCTCTTCCACAATACAAAATCTTTTGCATTTATATTCTCCGAACATCCCCTACAATGTTTTCCCTGCAGATTTGGTGATGGATATGTGGTCACCATGAAAATCAGGGCAGCCAAAGCGGGCAGCGTACCAGATCTGAATCCGGCCGAAGCATTTATGGAGAGCACATTTCCAGGTTGTATTCAGAGGGAGAAACACTATAATACTCTACAGTACGAGATCGCTTCTTCCTCCCTGGCCAAAATCTTCCAGCTCGTCTTGGCCAACAAGGAAATGTTGAAGATCGAAGATTACTCAGTGTCCCAAACAACCCTGGACCAGGTATTTCATATAGACCCTAGATCAACTAGATTTTCAAATATTTGTCAGTATCTACTCATGCAATACATTTAAGCTTAGAAAATGTATGACTCCAAAATGTATGGACTCCAAAACAGCAGTATTTTTGATAGCGCTCTCCTCCTTTTGAGACAGGATATCCTAAACTAGACAAGCACAGAATAAAACAGTCCAGTTCAGGGTCAGATTGCCACAAGCATCCATCTATCTTGTAACTGCCACCATTTGTTTCCAAACCTGCATGTGACAAATGCACTGGAGCAAGGGCATTTTGGCTCTTTATGTAGTCTCGCTCTCTTTGTTTCACACCCTGTAGGTGTTTGTGAATTTCGCAAAGCAGCAATCCGGAGAAGATGATGCCATTGTGTTGCACCCGAGGGCAGCCGGCGCCCGGCGGGACACAAGAGTGTTTCCAGTGAAAACGAAAGCCTGAAATCTTCACTGAAGAGGGTTATTTGAGCAGGTCAATTGGAGTCATCTGGCAGCGTGCACAAAAGAGAGGAGATGATTTTTTTCCTTCTTTACAAAACACTCAGTTTGAGACTCCTGAGCGTTTACGCAGTAACGGCTTTGCACACCTTCTTCGCTTGGCCTTTTTTTTTATAGAAATGCAACCAAATCACAACAAAATACAGACAGAACTGGACCGAGCTAGTCTTATTAGTACTGTAGCACTTTATGATGTCAATGTCACTTTTTTACAAAGATTTTTGTTTTAAAAACAAATCAAATGATGCAATAGATTTTATTGCAAAGGCTATTGCTATTGAAATGCATATTGCATTGTGATGCATTGCAAGTCACGGCTTTTTGCCAAGTTAGAAAAGTGTAGCATACAAACAAATGTTGAATGTTCAGTTTTGTAATTTGACTAGAAATGGCTTGTAGCAAGAAATTTTACAAAGTTGATTTTCTTTTTGTTTCTATCTTTCTTTCTTTTTCTTTTTTTTGGAAAAATACCCCAAAATAATATTATTAAAAATGTTATTGCTTACTGTCCACCTTGTCAAGAATTAATGTGATAATATTATCATCAGCAGTACAGGAAATAATTAAATGGTATCACTCAAAATTATTTTATAACCATTTGAACAAGTTAATGAGATTTCAGGTAAAACTAATTATTTTTATTTGACCCCAAAAGTATTTTCATATAAATATTGTAGCTAATTAATGTAGCTCAGTGTCTCCCTCTGTTTAAGAAAAACTCTTTTCTTTCATGCTGAAGTAGTGGGTTTACAGAGGTAGAGTACTGTATTTTGCACATGGATATTCGTGGAAATGATTTAACCAACAAAAACATGTTGTCAACACAAATTCCTATAAATCTGATTGTTTAAATTCCCAAGTGGCATATCATTGTAAATAGAACAATGTTCGACATCATCTTGCATGATAACAGTCAGATATTGTTGAAAAGCGGATTTAACTTCATAATCCTTTCTAGAGGGGTATCATAAATCAGCTTCATTTACATGCAGCTGTTCAGATGTGTTCTAGTTTTCTCAGCCAAAATCATAATGTCTCTGGATTTTGACCTGAAATGAGTTTATATTAATGTCAGAGAATGAAAGGGAGAATTGACATGCGGAGGTTTGGGTAGTCCTTAAACTCCCGGATGTAAGTTTTGTGTTTTCCTTTGGCCCAGATGGTCATTTGAATGAAACCTACAAACGTGAAGAGAGCCACTGCCGAAAAAGTAAAATAAATCACATAATATTTTTAAATGTATATATTTTTGAATCTCAGTATATATATCAAATATATCAAAATCACAAAGTTTAAAGGCAGTTGCTCACCTGGGACACACTGGGTCATGATGGACAGGCCCACCCAAGCACCCACCTGATGAAAAATTTAAAAGAAGAGGTGAAAAAAAGGTAATTGTGACATTTTATCTCACAATTCTTTTTTTTCCCGCAATTGCGAATACATCTCACAATTCTGACTTTTTCTTCTCAGAATTAGGTTATACGAACTGACTTTTTATTCAGAATTGTGAGACAAGTCCTCACAATTGTGAGATATAAAATTGCAATTCTCAGAAATCAAATGAGAATTGTGTGGTATAAACTCGCAATTGAGAGTTATAAAGTCAGAATTGTGAGATAAACACAATTCTATAATAATTCTAAAACAACTCTGTTTTCTCAGAAATGCATGATATAAACTTGCAATTGTGAGTTATAAAGTCAAAACTGCGAGACATAAAATTCTGTAATAGCAATTCTGTAATAATTCTATAAACTCACAATTCTGACTTTTTTCTCAGAATTGCGTGATATAGACTTGAAATTGCGAGTTATAAAGTTAGAATTTTGAGACAAACTCGCAATTCTGAGAAATGAAGCCGCAATTCTAATTCTATAATATAAACTCAATTCTGACTTCATTTTTTCAGAATTGTGAGTTTATATCTCGCAATTGTGCCTTTTATTTCCTCAGAATTGTGTGATATAAACTCACAGCTGTGTTAAAAAAATCAGTATTGTGTTATATCAAATCGCAATTCTGAGAAATTAGTTGAGAATAGCATGCTATAAAACAGTTTTTTCTCAGAAATGCATGATATAAACTCGGAATTGCGAGACATAAACTTGCAATTCAATAATTCTAAAACAAACTCGATAAACTCGCAATTCAAAAAAATTAAGTCACAATTCTATAATAATTCTGTAATATAAACTAATTTCTGACTTTTTTCTCAGAATTGCGTTCAAAGTAATGAAGTCACAATTCTATAATAATTCTATAATATAAACTCATTTCTGACTTTTTTCTCAGAATTGTGAGTTTACATCTTGTAATTGTGCCTTTTTTCTCAGAATTGCATGACAAACTCGCAATTGCGAGACATAAACTTGCAATTCAATAATTATAAAACAAACTCAATTCTGACTTTTTTTTCCTCAGAATTGCATGATATAAACTCACAATTGTGAGTTATAAAGTCAGAATCTGAGACAAACTTACAATTCTACAATAATTCTAAAACAAACTCAATTCTGACTTTTTTTTCTCAGAATTGTGTGATATAAATTTGCAATTGCAAGTTATAAAGTCAGAACTGGGAGACAAACTTGCAATTCTATAATAATTCTATAACACTCAATTCTGACTTTTTTCTCAGAAGTGCGCGATATAAACTCGCAATTGTGATTTATAGTCAGAATTTTGAGATAAACTCGCAATTCTATAATAATTCTATAATATAAACTAATTTCTGACTTTTTTCTCAGAATTACGTGATATAAACTCATAATTGCGAGATATAAAGTCAGAATCCGAGACAAACTTGCAATTCTACAATAATTCTAAAACAAACTCAATTCTGACTTTTTTCTCAGAATTGCGTGATATAAACTCGCACTTGTGGTTAAGTCCGAATTTCGATAAACTCGCAATTCAAAAAAATTAAGTCACAATTCTATAATAATTCTATAACACTCAGTTCTGACTTTTTTCTCAGAATTGCATTAAAAGTAATGAAGTCACAATTCTATAATAATTATATAATATAAACTAATTTCTGACTTTTTTCTCAGAATTGTGAGTTTACATCTTGTAATTGTGCCTTTTTTCTCAGAATTGCATGACATAAATTCGCAATTGCGAGATATAGTCAGAATTTCGAGACAAACTCTCAATTCTATAATAATTCTATAATATAAACTCG
Organism: Labeo calbasu; assembly: GCA_019740295.1. NCBI lineage: Eukaryota > Metazoa > Chordata > Actinopteri > Cypriniformes > Cyprinidae > Labeo > Labeo calbasu. The sequence goes on from JAHKKF010515475.1 coordinate 13,341, forward strand.
ATTCTGAATTTTTTTTTCCCAGAATTGCGAGTTTATATTGCGCAATTCTGACTTTACCACACACAATTGCGAGTTAAGTCGGAATTGTACGATATGGGGCCTCATTTATAAAATGGTGCACAGAAACCATCCTCGTTCTTAGAATGAACGTACGCACAGAAACGCACATACGCCTCTCTTTCAGATGTGAAATCTATGAAATGACCTTAAACTTGCGTGTAGCTGAATGGTTTCAGCTCTCTACCTTGCAAATGACTCATAATTAATGTCATTAACATAATAAGATCACCAGTCATCGTCCAAATCCTTTGATTTAAAACAGCAAACTGCAAGAAAAGCTTACATTTCTAAAAACCTGCAGTACCCTGACAAGAAAAAGTGTGTACGTCTGCTTAGACTCTAACGTGATGCTAAGGTTTTACAAATATGAGCGTTGGCATGGATTTAAACATACACACACTTTAAGATCAAATCTGTGCGTACACACTTAATAAATGAGGCCCATGAACTTGCAATTCTGAGAACATACCAGTCTTTTTTCCCCCTCAAAACTGGACTTGTAACGCACAATTGTGAGTTCATATCACAGTTCTGAAAAGAAAATTGCAAAAAAGAAAAAAGTGGGAATTGCAAGATATACTATGATAAAATGTCGCAATAACCTTTTTTTTATCTTTTATTCAGTTTTTTAAAATCTCTTATCTATTTATTCATTTGATTAAAATAATCATGCTGTTACCTCATATGTGTAGTTGGGACATGAAACAAAGAAAAAGAGCCACGTAAAAGGGTTTTTAGATGGATTTGGGAACCTCCGACATTTTGTTCCTTTAAACAATAAAAAATTGTCATACACAAATATCCTGATGTGTAATCCTATAGAAATTTGACATGATACACTCACCTTCACATTTTAAACTGTTCAGTGACCAGTGGATGGAAAAATTACCTGCCTCGCATAACTGGAATAGAAACATATACATCATATTTGTTAATTTATCTTTAATGCGGCGCAAACATAATAGGTTATGTTAGATTTTTAAACTGCTAGCAGATTTTTGGACACTGTGGTGTTTATTAAACCAGAACAATCACATACCACAAAGATAATTAGTGCATAGTTGACCTGTGTCTCTCCATATGCTGTAAAACATAAAAATAAGCTTAATATATCAAATTGATTATTAAATAGATGTCTCTACTGGTACTCACATGGTGGTGTGTAAAGAGGATGGTTGATGTAGTAAGCTAACCAAGCTGCAAAACCCCAATAATACGCACAGTTCTGTGAATTCAGAGAATGAGCTTCAGCTTTGAGGATTTAACACTTTTCCTAGTATTGATGAATTTGTCAAATTGCTCAGAAAATAACTGAACTGTATAATACCTTTCTGAAGTAGACAAATTACTTCTCAGACTAATTTTCATTTGACACAGCAGCAAACCAGACCAGTGTGACTAAACACTCACCTTTACAATGGCTCTGAGAGGCATCGTGCCATTAGAAAACCGATGCACAAAGATTGTTTCAAATAACCTCTTGATATAGTGGAAGGAGTGACACGCACAAGCCAAACTGAGGAGAAAATAAAAATCGGGTTATTGACTCATCCTCATGTCATTCTAAAAACTGTATGACTTTATTTCTTCCGTGGAACACAAAAGGCAATTTGGAGAATGTACTTGACCACTTGATGAGAGCTGGAGGTGAAGGTGTATTTGCGGTTATAGATGTACGGGACGCGGATGTAGAAGAGGAGATATATCAGAAGGGGACCCATGTACTCCACCAGAAAAACCTGCAGATCAATGATGTTTTTAAAGATTGTATTTCTGAGTCAGAAATACATTTTGCAAATCACTCTTACCATCGTCCATCCCAGTTGTGGACCGAGGTCTCTGAAATACAAGGTCGCTGAGGTCCCGACTGGCAGGTTCTGTAACACGTCATCATCTCGCAGTGCTTTTCCTTCTAAAATCAGCATGCGCAAGACTTGATTTGTAATGGGTAGTGTTAAAGTTTTAGGCAAGTGTAGGTTTTGGTCCTGCTGCATCAAAGTGGCTCTTGGCAGATAGCACTTATCTTGCTTTCTGAAACCTGAAAAATGCTGCCTTCAAAAGTGCTAGAGGTAGAAACACATCAAGGCACATCTGAGAACATCCACAATGTTTGTGTAACATCCTTTCTACCACGTCCTCATCTGGTTAGATTTAGAAAGCAGCATAGATGAATAATATCCCTCAATTCAGTGTGTGGGTTTAGCAACTGGTGGAAATGGAGCATATGAAAGTTTATGATTCCATTTCCGTCCTAGGAATAAACAAATCTATAAATATTTTCTTGGTTATCTCTAAAGAAACAGACTTGGAAAAAAGCAACAGGACTGTATTTTAGCTGTAACACTGAAATGGAAGTAATGAAAAAGTGAAAGTTTCTTCCATATAGTAATGTACATCCGAGTGTAACAGATTAAAAAAAAGAAAAAAGGATGGGGATTTTGGGTTTATGCATTGGTTGTTGGATTTTGAGATGTGGATGTTACACTCAAAAGTTTACATACGCTTGATTCTTTATACTGTGCTGTTACTGGAATGATCCACAGCTCGGTTTTTTTGTTTAGTGATAGTTGTTCATAAGTCCCTTGTATGTCCTGAACAGTTAAACTGCCCGCTGTTCTTCAGAAAAATCCTTTTAGCATTTTTGTGTATTTGAACCATTTCCAACAATGACTGTATGATTTTGAGATCCATCTTTTTACACTGAGGACAACTGAGGGACAAAATAAGAAAAATCAAACACATCTTCATTGTATTCAGAAGTTTACACCCCTGGCTCTTAATGCATCATGTTTCCTTCTGGAGCATCAGTGAGCGTTTAAACTTCTGTAATAGTTACATACAAGTCCCTCAGTTGTCCTCAATGTAAAAAGATGGATCTCAAAATCATACAGTCATTGTTGGAAATGGTTCAAATACACAAAAACGCTGAAAAACCAAAGAATTTGTGGGACTTCAAGGATTATTCTGAAGAACAGTGGGAAGTTTAACTGTTCAGGACAAACAAGGGACTCATGAACAGCTATCACTAAACAAAAAAACACAGCTGTGGATCATTCAGGTAACAACACAGTATTAAGAATCAAGCGTAAACTTTTGAACAAGGTCATTTTTATAAATTCAACTATTATTTCCTCTTGTGGACTATAATGTCTTTTATGTGAAATATCTTATTCAGGTCAATACTAAATAAAAAATAACGTGCATTTTGTATGATCCCTCTTATTTTGGTAAAACAATTAACATTTTGCAGATTCTGCAAGGTGTATGTAAACTTTTGGCCTCAGCTGTATGTAATAAGTTCCTCATACTCACTGGGGTCCAGCCTCAGGGCTTGTCTAGCTGGGTACCATTTGGGATCTGACAGTGAGAAAGACAAAATCATACAAATATTACATATTATGTATCGAATATCAAACTCTAAAACCCTGTCATAAAAAGATTCTTAGTATAATTCAAACGCTAACTTCAATAATAATATACACAAACATTATACTAACATTTACATATGTTAAACATAAAGTTTATTAATACCTGTTGTACAATATAATTTCTTTATACTTTAATGTGATTGGTCAATCGCGGAATTCAGGAGTCAGGAGATTTCCTTATATTAACCGTCACTCCATAGCAACGCAGTTTAATCAGACAGCTCATCCAAGGAAGAGCAACCAATCAGATACCGAATAGAGTCCGCTTAAAAGTCCTTTCAGCCAATAGAACTGCTAAGACCCATTTTCGTTTCACACAACGGCGCTACTTTCAAGTTTCTCCTCTCACACCGCGAAAACGCGACTGGCGCAATCATGTGTCTCAGGTATGGATTTTACTGGAAATAACTTAATTATTAATATTACTGTAGTATTTTTACAGAGTTCATCTTAATGCTAGACCGAATGTTTTGTACATTATAAATAGACTATTTCAGTGGAAGCTTTACGATAGTATCCATCTCATTCTTTAACGCGGAAGTAAGCCTATGAGTGAGACTTACGGTTAATTTAGGAAAATAATGAGAAGAACAACGTGCAGTAAATGGTAAATCTGCACTAGAAACCAGTGTGTTCATAATTAAGATAATACATTAAAATAATATGGTAAGACACACCAATTTGCGATATCAAGCAGAAAAACAAGCTGTTTTGTACAGCTACAAATCGCTGGACGCGGATGAGACCGGAAGCCAGACCCATAACATTTATAAATGGTCATGCCCACTGGTCCAAGAAAAAAAGGTGGGTATGAGTAAAATTACAAAACAATTTAAACTCCAATCAGTAAATAAAACCACAACCTTGTTGCGCAGTAGAAAAAAGAGACCAAGATTTTATATTTGACTAGGTAAAATTATATCACAAAGCCACTGTGGAGTAAAACTTACATGACTTATGAAACAAACTCTTAATATCACCTACGCTTGAATGGGGTTCAACCTGCATTAAAAGCAAAATAAAATAATTTACCATTAATTTCTGGAGTGCAGCAATCACTGTCATTGATTGTTAGAGGTAAAATCTGCTTACCTTGTCAAGAAAACAGAGCTGTTCTTTGGTTTTTGAGTCCAGAATTTCGACCTGAAAGATTAGAGTCATAAATTCAGCTGGGTCAGTAGCTGCACAGCACAGACACTACGAAGCATACTTACGTTTTAATTCAATCATCATAAATCAAGTTAATTTACTGAAGGTCTGCCCTCAAGGCGAAGCTGGCCATCACTTCCCCCAGAATTTTCTGCCTCAGAGATGCATCACAAAACTGACAGCTGAGGAATAAAATCTTTAGCTGTTAAACATAGTTTTATATTAATAGGAAATAGGGAGAGTTTAGGACTAATTTGCAACATGTTTCCCGCTGAGTGATTGCAAAAAACATGCTGTGAAGTGAATACCCAAAACTGTTTTATTCTGACACAGTTTTCCAAGTGTATCCGAGAAGCCGATGAGCACCTAATGAGGGCAGGACAGTCCAAGCGCTGTATTTATTGATCAGAGCTTCTGTTTTGACAGCTCTGTCCCTGTTTAGCTCATTGGATTCACTTCATCAGTCATGCCCAAAAACAAACACTGAATCTCCACCATTGTTTGTTTCTGACCAGAGCTCTGAATGACAAAGATGCATCTGTTGCAGTATAGGGATCTTTTTAATCTTAATTAAAAGGCGTCAGCGGTGATCTAAAGAGTACGCGCTGTGAGTTGACTCTGCTGCAATTTGCCTTGAAAGCACTACGTACTGTGGAGCTCAGCAGAGCTGTCAACCTGAGACTGCTTTTATACCGGCTAGTGTAATAATCGTCTAATGGACGGACAGGATTAGCCTAATGCTCAACTTAAAGAAAGTATCCCAGTGGAGTTGTTGAGGGTATTCTGCAGATGGAAATGTCTGGGATCATTACTTGCACATGTTGCACCTGATGCTGATCCATTTGTCTAAATTCAACAGGGAGTTTTCTAAACTCTTGCACATTTTATGGCAGATGTTTGTTGAACAGACATCTATTGCATATAGTAGATATAATTTATATTTTTGCTTATATAAGATTTTTAATGTTTTTTAAAGAGATCTCACCAAGTTTGCATTTATTTGATCCAAAGTACAGCAAAAACTGTAAAATTTTGAAATATTTTTACTATTTAAAATAACTGTGTTTTATTTGAATATATTTTAAAATGTAATTTATTCCTGTGATCAAAGCAAAGTTTTCAGCAACATTACTCCAGTCTTCAGTGTCACATGGTCCTTGAGAAATAATTCTAATATGCTGATTTGCTGTTCAAGAAACATTTGTTATTATTATCAATATTTAAAACAGTTCAGTACATTTTTTCAGGATTCTTTGATGAATTGAAAGATCCAAAGATCATAATTTATCTGAAATTAAAGGTTTTTGTAACTATAATTTTAATAATTTAATTATAGAATTTAATTATAGAAATTAATACTTTTATTCATCAAGGATGCTTTAAATTGATCTAAAGTGATGATAAAGACATTCAGAATGTCACAAAAATTTTGATTTCAGATAAATGCTGTTCTCAAAGAAGCCTGAAAAAAGTTTCTCTGTTTATATTCTCATAATTATAAATGTTTTTAAGCAGCAAATCAGCATATTAGAATGATTTCTAAAGGATAAAGTGACTGAAATAATAATGCTAAAAATTCAGCTTGAAATCACAGGAATAAATTACATTTTAAAATATGTTCAAATAAAAAACAGTTATTTTAAATAGTAAAAATATTTCAAAATTTTACTGTTTCTGCTGTATTTTGAATCAAATAAATGCAGGCTTGGTGAACAGAAGAGACTTCTTTAAAATAACCACTAAATATCTTTCTGTTCAAAAACTTTTGACGTGTAGTGTAAATGATACACAGATCTACATATAAATGTATACATTTATAGATGTATATTTATGGTGAAATTGCAAAATATTGTCTCACTCATTGTCATTCTCATGTATAAAGAGCATGCAGTAAACCTGTCCTGTTTTCAATCAGACCGACTAATCAATAAAAGCACTCTCTGAATTTCTGAGTGAAATTGACAGGACGTCCTGCCTCTGTTATACCCATCCCCCCAGTACTGTAAATACAGCTGTAATGATGAGGACTGAACCAGGCTTGAAACATAACATAATTCTCTATCTACATTGATTTTGTTCAAGGTTTTTCTCAGTTCTTTCATTCTTTGCTTACTTCTTGATGAGAGAAAAACAATTCAGGGCTTTAGATTTAAATGTATAAGTTATGTTCATTTAATTTAGTTGTTTAATGTTAGATTATATATAGAGAGAGTGTGTGTGTGTGTGTGTGTGTGTTAATCAATAGCACAGCAGTCTCTGGTGGTGTTACAGTAGGCTGTGGAAACGTCTGAGAGGGTCATTAATCCTCCACAGATGACAGGCCTGCCGGTTATGTGCTGAATTATATTTACTTGTTTATGTTCAGCAGGCGTAAAATTAAAGCAAACCAGCGTACAGCAAATTTGCTCTTACAGTATGACACCCAATTTGGAAGACCTGAGGACTGGCGTGACAAATTTTCAGCAAGTTATGAAATGCTGTGATTGTTTTTAATTAGACTTACAAATAGTAACATAGTTAATTATTTTTAATATCACTCATCTTAATGGTTAGATCATGGATTTGTTGAAATTCTTATCTTGAATAAGCCTAATCAAAACACCCTAACAACTAGCTATATATCGCTAATTCTGACACATCTCTGCAGGTTCATGAGCACTGAAAGGCCGCTATTGTTGAAAACGCTGAATTTTCAAATACAAATCACATACGTGAAGTCTAAACAAGTACAGTCTCACCTAAAAAGTCTTAAAACTACATTCTCTGACACAAAAACATTATTATTTATAAAATTATAGCAGATTTGGGTGTCCGCCATGACATTGAGAAATACGTCCGCAAACGGAGTTAAACGGTTAAATGGTTGGAGTTCTGATATCACTAGAATATTGCACTACTGTCAGCAAATCAGATTTGAGGACCAGAAAACTGTTGTAATAATATATATATTTAGATTTAGCCATGTTCTTGTCTCCAAAGTATAGCTCAGTAAACCTACACACAGTGAAGGATCTCCATTGCATTTTCACTGCGAAATAGGCTTTTAATCTTTAAACTGAATTCATTGCCTTCCACACCCTTAGTTTAAAGTTTATACAAAAGCATGTAATCTTGTAAATTAACTTGATGCCTTACCTCAAAAAATATTGTTCTGCTCATTCCTGGGCCCTTGTTTGATGTTGGACAGGCTGCTCTGTCCTTTCCTGTGGTAATGCCAGTGTTAATTCTCCATTCTAACCCTCCTTCGTCATCTTTCTCTCCTCCCACACTCACCCCCACCTACTGCCTCTGCTTTTTTCTGTCTTTTTTTCTCTCTTTAATCTGTTGCCCTTTCTATGTGAAGAGAGCGCATAAGGTTCCTAAAACCTGTCTTGATCTGCGGTCTTGTCCTGGATGTGTCTGTCTACAGGCCCTTAAATAGATGTGAATGGATGATTTAAGACGGTATTTTAATGAACACTTTTTAAAAACGAAACTAATAGTGCTATGATGAATGATACAAACATTTTATGAAAATTAAATATTATAAGTCAATCAATCAGTCAGTTTGAAGCATGTTTGAAAGGAGATCAATGCTTCTGTCCCTAAGAAAATCCTTCACTGTCTACTGGGGCAAAAATAGAAAACACCCTCAGGATTGTGTTGTGATGGGCTGTCATCTTGGAATGAATGAGTGAAATGTAGAGCAGGGCATGTTTTGATCCCGTGTCATCTAAAGGGCTGTTGCTGTGAATTATTGGGGAACAAAACATTTCTTTCCTTAAACAACTTGCCAATATGGCTTGTTAATCTCAAGTTACCATCAGTGGTCCAGCCGTGATGTTATGAAGTTACCAGTGATGGGAATAACGGCGTTATAAATAAACGGCGTTACTAATGGCGTTATTTTTTCAGTAACGAGTAATCAAACGAATTACTGTTTCCTACGTTACAACGCCGTTACCATTACTGCCAATAAAATACGGC
>JAHKKF010515476.1:4808-26082 GCA_019740295.1 Labeo calbasu
CTAGATGAAGGAATGGTCTCTGATCTCTTGTCAGGTGTTCTCCAAACTTATCAGAGGCTTTTCCTCAGAGAAAATAAAAAACAGAAATAAAATATTACAAAAATAAAACAGCTCAAATATGACTAAATATGACATTAAAAGTCTAAAAGTCACTCGTTTTTATAAATTAACTCAGTCCAACATCGACACCTGCAGGCAAAGTTACAGCAAAGGCTTGCCTACCCTTGGTCCATTTTTCTGCAAGCTAATTGGGACGAATGGGGGAAAGTCACATGAGAGGAGGCAATGCCTCCATCGTGCTATAATTGGATAGGATTGGTTATGATTGGATGTGATTGGTTTGTGCGCTAAATCCCGCCTCTTGTTTTCGTTCAAGCTCTCTTTCTGAATGAAGAAAATGATGGCATTATTAACTAATTATAAAGTAGCAAACAACTCTCCCGCTTAGATATCACTACTTTGTCAAGTCAAAATGAAACATGAAACGGCTTGAAAAAATGATGACTGCATCAGTTTTTAGTGAGCATTCAGCCTGTGACAGGGCTTTTATGACGATAACCCAAAAATAAATTGATTATTAAAAAGAAGAGCTTAACATCAGTTCACAAATAAAAATGTGTTTATTTACATCTGCAAATAGCCTGCCTTGTTGGCAGAGGCTGTTTACACTAAATCTGCCCACCAACGTGTGATTCCAAAGCATTTACAAAAGACTATTGTCTTATAGCTCCAGTGGCGTAGAAGTACATGACTATGTGTTGATGTTGTTTTTGACTGGCCTGGATTCAAATCTGCGGTTTGCTGAACTTTTTTTTCGACCTTTTCAAATCAGATATCACACAGAAAGGCATGTATTGTCAATAAGAATGAAGGAAACAATTGAAAAGTTGAACTTAAAGTATCAGGCATAGCTAGGGTAGGTCTAGGGAGGGATTTATTGTCCCAATAAGGTGGCATTCATTTAATCATTTAAATTAAAATTATAATTTACATGCTATATGTTATTATTGCATGCTGTTTTATAATGTACTACATTACTGAGGTGTAGATAATTGCCACTATTTGCAATAAGTAGTATAAACAGCAGAAAATCCTGCTAGGTGTACATAGAATCTACAGCTATTTGCACTTAGTGTAAACATAAGTGTAACAGGGACATGATATATATATATATATATATATATATATATATATATAACTGCTTTTTCATTTTTTAAAACATTTTAAAACGCCACTGATATTAACATCTATAAAACTTATAGTAATAACTTAAAAATGTCTTGTTTAAAGTGCTTCAAGTGAATTTAGGTATCACAAAATTATAATGCAGTATGAACAATGAGTATTTAACTATACATTTTTTTAACGGTATAGTGTATAATTTTACAAAAGCTTTTTATTTCAGATAAATGCTGATCTTTGTATCTCTCTATTCATGAAAGAATCCTCAGAAAAATGTACTCAACTTTTAACCCTATAAAGCCTGCTGTATTATATTTGATACACAAATTTCTAAGGTCTCTAAATTATCAACATAATTAAATTAGCTTCTGTACAAGATTGTTTTTGTTAGTCAGCTATCTGGGAGGCTAAAATAGAGAGTCTTACAAGCCATTTTGTTCATTAATGAACAAAATGGCTATTTTATCCTCCCAAATAGCTTGCTAATAAAAACAATGTTGAAAAGAAGCTAAATGAATTATAAATGAACTATGCTGATAATTTATACCTCAGAAATTTGTGTATCAGACATAAAATTACAGGCTTTATAGGGTTAAATACTGATGATGATGATGATGATGATAATAAAAATAATAATAAATGTTTATTGAACAGCAAAATGGCATACTATATTTCTGAAGGGTCATGTGACTGGAGTAATGATGCTAAAATTCAGCTTTGAAATAACGAATAAATTACATTTTAAAATATATTCAAATAGAAAACAGTTATTTTAAATAGTACAAATATGTCACAATATTACTGCTTTTGCTGTATTTTGGATCAAATAAATGCAGGCTTGGTGATCAAAAGAGAATGCTTTAAAAAACATTAAAAATCTTACTGTTCAAAAACTTTTGACTGGTATGTGTATATATTAATATACTTTATTATATAAAATAAATACAATTAAAAAAATAAAACATAAACAATTAGAGAGTGTTAAGATCTGAAAAATATGTGTTTATGTGACTGTGAGGGTTTTTTTTTTTCATTCTATCTTGTTATGCAGGCTTTGCATATCAAGCTAGCTCCAGTACTGGCATCTCTCTGTCCTCTTTTCATCCAGACGGTCCATTCAGTGTAAATCATTCAATGACTTACATTGGCTCATTCCCAGCAAGGACTCCAATTCAAAGTGCTGAGAGCTTTAGTACAGCTGGACACAGTTTCTCAACTTCCTTCCAAATCCTGAAGTTGTCCACAAAGTGAAAATTCTACATCTCAGCAGCAGGCCATAATAAATGTCATTGTTTTTCAGAGGTGATTTGTAGATTTAATTACACTAATGAAAGTCCGACCGTGTGGTCTGTACCATGAGCTCACTGCATTGGATCAAACAGGGCTAGTATTTTTTCCTTTCATCGCTCGTTTTTCCCCACTCAGCTTCATTGCCTTTCTTTCTCTTTCCATGTCATTGTATATGAATATTTCAAATGTTTATCCATGCTTGGCTAAGTGTGTGTGTTTGCACTGACAGACTAGAGGAGGCAGATGGGTGGAAATGTTTTATGTGTCTATAGGGATGTCAAAGATTAAAACAAAATAAAATTAAATACTTTAAAAATATTTCTACAATATCGGCAGCACCAAGTACCAACAGTTAGCCAACTGATAAAGCCAACTGTGGGCAAAATATATAAACTGCTGTTGGTGTTGACTGCTGAAATGTCATCTTAAGTGTGTGCAAGGGTATTGTCTGACCTTGGACGATGTTTAATCTGAGCTAAAGTGCATGTGAGTTGTGTTGTGATTATGTGTGCATACATGCAAATAAGTGTTAATGAGCAGTGCTAATTGGAAAGTGTCTGCCACTTGTGAGATCTCTTATAAGGTTAAAGATTATTTGCCCAAAGGAGAAACAGTCGGCTGGCTCAGTAAGTCCATCACACACACAAACACACACACACATAGGCTTGGCTGTCTAATAAACTTCCTCTGGTTCTTCTAATCCACTCCTACTGGCAGCTTGAATGCTGAGCTGATAACATACACAGCAAAGACATGAGTACAGCTGAAGACGGCTAGTACTTTACACTAACAAAGCTTGGCAAATAGAGCTGACCACAGCAGGAGCAGCGGGTCACGGTCTTTTACCGCAGAAAGACAGCACTGATTGCTGTACAATCTCTGAGCTTTAGAAGGACTTTTTTGCAATCTTGCAGCATTTTAATTTCCCCCCCCTGAGGACTATGCATAATAACAGTCGGATTTTCTTGCACTAAAAACAGTAATTTAGTTTTACACAACCATTTTTCTCCTCTCCAGGCCTCATTCATAAAACACAAGCAGAGCAAATTTATTTATTTAGTTTCTCTCTTATAAATCCATTTGTATATGATTGTCCCATTGAATTGAATGTGGCAACTTAGAATGGATTTGATGTACTTGTTTCAGAAATGACCTTTAGCTGTTTTTGCTACTGTACCTTTAACACTTCTATATATAAACAACCTCTGTTATGATTTATTTTGCAACCGTTTCCATGAATGATTTGGGTGAACAAGATAGTTCTGCATTTTTTATGCTGACACATTAACTTTTCATTTTTGAGATGACATTTTTAGTTTTTGAAATAAGATGCTAACCAAGGCTGCATTTACACTACCAGTCAAAAGTTGTTTTTTTTTTAAAAAAAAAATAAGTCTCTTCTGTTTACCAAGCCTGCATTTCTTTAAACCAAGGTATAGCAAAAACAGTATATTTCTGAAATCTTTTTACTATTTAAAATATCTAAAATAAATTAGGAATAAATGTAATAATAAAAAGCTTTTGTAACATTATACACTATACCATTTAAAAGCCTGGAGCCAGTACAATTTTTTTTGCTGGAAAAGACATTGTAGAAATTAATACTTTTGTATAGCAAGGATGCTTTAAATTGATCAAAAGCGGTAATAAAGACATTTATAATGTTAAAAAAAATTCTATTTCAGATAAATGCTGTTCTTCTGAACTTTCTATTCATCTAATAAACCTGAAAAAATTCTACTCAGCTGTTTTCAATATAATAATAATATAATAAACATTGTTTGAGTGGCAAAAAGAATATTAGAAAGATTTCTGAAGGATCATGTGACTGGAGTAATGAAGCTTTGAAATTACAGGAATAAATTACATTTTAAAATATATTCAAATAGAAAACAGTTATTTTAATTGTAAAAATATTTCTAAATGTTAATGTTTTACTGTACTTTTAATCAAATAATTGCAGGCTAAATCTAACTGTTCAAAAACTTTTGACTGGTAGTGTATTTGATCAAAAATACAGTAAAAACGGTAATATTGTAGAACATTATTACAATTTAAAATACTATTTTCTATTAGGACACTACGGCAAGTTAAAACAAACTCCGGCATGGAATGTATGGATACACGTCGACAATTTGCTAACGATCATGCAAACCCTAAACGAGCATCTACCCCTGACGTTGTGAGTGTGGAGAGCTCTTGAATAATAATAAGAGGGCTGAACATACATGCTGAAAGGCCTTAATTAAAGGGCCGCTCAGTCCTACGGGAAGCATTTTTAATTAATATTTCCACTCCACACACATCCCTCCCTCACTCCCCCGTCCATTTTACACCCCTTCCCCCACCACAAATTATTTGACGAAGCTTTGTCTGTTTATTTATCAGAAGCTGACCTTTTATTATCCATAATGGCCCGGGGGTGAAAAGCAATGTTGCAATATTACTAAGCTTTTTTCAGTAGTGTGAGAGTAGTTCTGCTGTTTTTGTATTTTTTACTGTTTTTGAGCCAATAACATTGTAACTGTAATGTAACTACTTTGAAATTGTACGTTTTAAAGCCACAAGCTACTTTTGTTTAAAGGTAACCCCGTCCTAAAGACCTGCATCTTTGTTCTCTTTACATTAGCCATGATGCCGACAACCACTGAAAGAGCTTACACATGGCAGAGACAAGAAACGCTACATGCCATCCTGACAGGATGTAAACATGCTGGCACTCGTCATGACGCCGCAGCCACTAAGTAAGTTTCTCATCGTGGATTTAACTCAATATACGAGAGCATATATTGGAAAAATTGATGCTACGGCATTTGGTTTAAGCCTACACTTATATCTATGGCCACTTGTAAGCTTTTTCAGTAGCTGTGGTCATCGTATCAGTACTTTATTTTCTGAGTTGTATTGTGGTAAAAATAGCAACAGGTAGCGCCAGTAGGTCATCGAGTGCAGACATTTCGCATGATCAAAATAAAGCCGCCCCCCTTTGTCCAAAATATGTATTAAAAATATGAATTTTTAAAATAACATAAGTCTTTTTCTACAACATATTTCAATTAGAGACATCATTTATGTTATATTAAGCCAAACATGTCTTATTCCCTGGGGTTCTCTTTAAAGTAGCTTCCCTGGTACATAAAGCTGCCTTTATTGTGCCTGGTGAATAACATGAGAGGTAGTGAGAGAAAACAGCAAGACAATCAGAAAGACCCTGACCTTCCACATCCCTGTTCCATCTGAGTGCCTTAATTAAACTATTTTTTTTCTCTGTAGAACTGAAGTGTGAGCTTTCGAACTAATTATTTTAGGTTTTGCTCCAGTTGTCAGGCTCTTGTGGGATTCTCACAGCAGTTCTTTTCCGCAATTATCTGTGTCGTCTTCCACTTACAGTTCAAACTAACTCTAGTTCTAGTCTAACACTGAGTACTAGCTACATACTGTAGAAGCTTAGGGTAGCCCCGCCCACTGTGAAATCTCATAGGTTCAAAATCTCGCCCTGAATAGCTGTCCAATATTGTCTAATCGGCTGCAATTGTGCTGCATCATTCAAACTGTTTCAAGTTCAGCAGACAAATAGCCTGTCGCCTGGTTAGAACACGTTATTTCTGTAATGATAAACATAATTACCCTAGCCTTGCTTTGAAACATTCAGAACTGGATGACACATGTATTCTGTGGTTAACAAATAAGAAGCCAGGACCTTGGAGGAGTATCCAAAGAGCATCTGAAAGCAGTTGGTTAAACTTACACCCCCGTAAAAGATTGAACGTCAGTTCAAGTAAGAATCTATTTAGTGAGTACATGTACAGGGCAAAGACAATGACCCCATGTTTCTCTGTGTACAGTACTCAATATTTAACAGGCTGCTCTCTCTCTAGCACACACACATTTGGAGTTAGTATTTAGCAGCTTTGTCTGACACACAATGGCGGCTGGCCTCTTGCCCTTTTGGAGGGAAAAAGAGATCAGGTCTGGAATGCAGCCAGGATCGGATACAGTGCTGAGAGAGTAATGATATCTCAACCCTAAAAGCCTGTGCTCATCATCACTCCAAATGAGGGCCATGCAAACAAAAACACAAGCTTATATCAAGTACAAATATAGACACATGCTAAGCATGCAACACTGCAACATGCTAATGTACGCAAATAGCAACATTAGTGCAATTAACAAGTCATTACATGCAAAAAATCCAGACCACTTAATTGTTTTAACAACAGTGCAAAGCACAACAACTTTGTCTTTTAATCATACGCTGTCCATATGCTAGCATTAACAAAAGAACTTTTTGTAATTAAAACTGAAACTAGCATGGCGCTACTAGCATTCAACTGGTCATTTACCAATACATGAACAATACAGAACTGAACCCAGTGTTTGTTATTTTCTATACTTTAAAATTAGGTACAGGCCAAATTAAACCTGTCACATATTCTTAATATATTGCTTACCTAAGTACTGTGTGTATTAGATTACATAAAGATCTACGAGAACGCTTTCATCATTGTAATTAAATACCACCTTAGTTCATAATCCATCAGCTGCCAGTGCATACATTCACTGCTTCTTATATAAACCTTATGCAGAACGTTAGCAACAGCAGCTGCAGGACTAATAAGCCTGTCTTTACAATATCCAGACGAAAATGAGCATACAATATTGTTTCAGAGTGAAACTACTTCTTGAATTATAATATCTACTCTACATAGGTGCAGAGTCCCATTAAGATAATATATAATGCAACAAGACTGTACGTCCAGCCATGCATCAACAAAGAGCGGAAGCCTAGGTTTCTAAAGGCATGACAGATGAGTGTTTCAAAAAGGCCCTCTAGGCTACAAAGGGCTAGTTGTAAATTATTCAGGCTGTTTGTGTACACTCAAACCACATGTCCAACTTTAACTCCAGACACGTGCCATGGAAAGTTCAAGAACTGGAACATGCCCTACTGTGTCATTTCGATATCAGTGACATGCATCAGATGTTGTACAGCAGGTGTAAACGATGATAATCAGAATGAAGTGGCTGAATATAAATAATAACTCTACATTGGAGGCCTCGGAATTCAGTTAATCAAGTTAAAAGCTGCACTGTTTCAACTGCACTTTACATCAAGGGTGTAGCATAAACCAGGGATTTCAATCAAGAAAAATGGCTTAAAATTTGACATGTCTCAATACAGCTATAAGAAAGGCGTATAACAAGCTTACCTTGGCAAAAAGAACTCCTTTAGCAGCCAGAGCATCCTCGCTGCGCCCATTAGGGAAGCATTCATAATGGGCATCCAAAATCGGGTAGCGACTGGCCAACAGTAGCCCGCTGTTCAGGAACTTGAACCGGGAGCAACAGCCTTTCCAGCCATAGCGCCCTACGTCGCTTAGCACAAAGGGAAAATAGCGGTGCAGCTGCCTCCTGAGCCTGTCTGCAGCTCGCCGTTCGAAGACTTCCTGCAGACAAAGGAAGTCCAGGTTGGCTGGGAAGAAGGCAGAGATCTCATGGTCAAAGCCGTCGTCTCCGTGACGGCGTTTGCGCCCAATAGGCCTTTTAAAGACTGAGGTGCGGTGTTGTGAAAGGGTGTTGTTGGGGGAGATGCCTCCATCGGCTGCGTGGAAGCGAACCAGGGACTCCCGTGAGGCTGTACGGCTTTCTAGGCTACCCGTATCCCCGTCCCCGGTCTGATGGTTTCCTTTTTCAGCCTCGATCGGCTCGGAATCAGGAGAGGTGATGCTGATTTGCACTCCGGCCGGATGGAGAGGACAGTCTTCAGAGTTCTGGTTGATGTTGCTATGTACTGGACACTCACCAGAGGACTCTGCAAACTGGTGGATGGCACAATCAGGAGCATGCTCTTCCCCGTTGGGGTGGAGAGGACACTCGGAGGAATTCTGGGCTCCGGTGCTGTGGACGGGGCAATCCGAGCTTGTACCTCCTGAGGGGTGAACGGGACACTCAGTTAAGGCCTCAGTCTCGGTTTCAGTGGTGACTACAGGCTCAGGACGATGGTCCAAAGATGAGGTGCGGCGGAAGCCCTGGGTGGCCAAACTGCAGAAGGATGCTGCACTAATTGACGTATTGGTGGGCGAGTCGATGTATATCTTGATTTGGGGTCTGCTGGCACCATTACGGATTCGCTTGCCCACTTCCCGAGCTCGGCGTTGAGTGTCCGCAAGGTTGTTGAAGCGTGCAAGTGAGTCCGGCAGCAGGCAAACATTGGCACTGCCGAAGCAGAAGCTGCGACCTTGCGGACGCCACTCGGCAAGTGCCGCCCCAGTTCCAGCCGAAGTTCCCTGCTCGGCGCCATGCTTGTCTGGTTTCTGGTGAGAGTAGATGTAGGGGTTCCTGACGGTCTGAAGTGGGGCCCATAAGAGGAAACCAATGAAAGCAAAGGGTAAGGATGCCAGTAACAGCACCAGGTAGAGTGGTGTAGAGATCAGGACCCCGAGTGCCAAAAAAGAGCAGGGATCTTGGGAGCGTCTGCGCTTCTCTAGTGATGTCGCTACACAGGAGGCCAACAACCGGTCCAACAGCCAGTAGCAAGGAAAAACAAAGGCCCAAGACAGACGGCTCAGAAAGCTGAGGAAGGCACTAGGGTAGGGAGAGGTGTGCAAGACCATTTCTGGCTCACCTTGTAGACCAACTCCCAGCCAAAAAAAAAAAAAAAACTGTATAAAAAAAGAACTACAAAGTTAACCCTCCCCCCTGTGGTGGAAAGAGGTACACTACATGGTTCTTGGGTCCTTCGCTATGTCCGACTTTGAATTTGGGATACACAGGACTCCGTGCCCAGCCTCTTCTCTCCTTGTGGGAGTTTGCAATGCTAGAGTCTCCTGAAGAATCTGATCATGGTGATGACAAAAAACCCCTCCTGGGATCCAGAATATTCCAGGCACGGAGAGGGGAGGCCTCGTCAGCGCCGAGCCTGCAGACAAGCAAAGGGAGGGGGGAACAGAATACACAGGCAATCAGATGAAAGTGGAGGATAATGCGCAATCAACAAATTGGATCCCAGTAAAATTTCAAACGTTTTGAAAATCATGATGAATAATAAATAATAGCTTTTCACAGAACGCAGAGTGTCAGGTCACCAAATGTAGCCTGCTGTGTAAGAATGTAGTTTTTTGCTACTAAAAGTGCTTCATTTGCATCTGGGTGTTTTTGAATTGTTTGTAAATACATAAAAATTCAATTACAAGTGACCTTACAAATGCTTGTTATTCAAATCCACGCAACCACAGTGAGGTTTGCTAGAAACGGTGTCTCCCAAATGTGGCTTATTATCCAGATCGAAATGACCTTCTGATTTTAACAAAGAAATTAGAAATTAGCATAATTACCATTTAAAAAGCTACGACTGCACAGGTGTTACTGTAAAATATGATAACTAAGTCCCTTTGTAGAGTGGCCGTGATTTTGTGGTTGTTCCTCATGAAATAAACAGACAAAAACAGGCCTATACAAACAAATGGAGCAGATGAGGAAGATTAGACTGCAACCTCACAGAGAGACAATTACACTGATTAGCTGTAAGAAAAGATGATACAGAAAAATATTCTCTGCCTTTGTCACAAGGAAGTACCAATTAAATTTGCCTTGTTCTTGAACAAAGAAGGTGTTACTTTCTTTTGTTTTAGACCTTTTATTCGGTGCGATTTAAAATGGTTAAATATAATAATATAAATATAATTAAATACAGACTTAAATGAAGCTTAACATAAGAAAAATGGGGTGGGATGCTATGGCAAGGGGGATTTGAACCCCTAATACTTTTCCTCCACTTCCCTGATATTTAACTACCAAAATCAATGTCTCAGTTTTAGAGATTCTCAGTAGATAAATCTTAAAAGCTGTAAAGCTTTGTTTTGAAGGCAGCCATTGGCTTATCTGTCCTTTTATGTTGAGATGCTGGTTGCCTTTTCGCGGCAGATGCTCCTAGTCGAAACCCTGACCTAAATCATCAAAAGATTTACTACAGATCAAAGAGGACAGGTCAGTCTTTGACACAACCAGGAAATTTATATGTTACTGTTGTGGTTTTATAACTGGGTTGACAGTTGACACTGATGTCAAGAGACTAAATAACAAAAAACTGAAAGTCAAGTTCACAAGTTTTTATAAATCATATTCAAACTGTCACTATTCACGCAATCTCCAATGGATAAAATCAAATCCCATCCCACATATTTCTCATTGAATATGCTATACAGAATTACAATTGGTTGTGAATACCGTGTAGATCAGCTATGACCTCTTGCATGTTTCCACACAAAGCCCTCTAAAAATACTACTAAAAGTCTGTATTTTACCCCATAAGAGTACAGCAGTTTCCCTAGATAAGCATAACACAAAGCTTCACGTACAAATAATCCCTTTGCATCCAAACTCACCTCATCTGCACACACACTCAATCTGTGGAATAATAATTTCCAGGGTTTTAGCAATCACCGCCACCTAATCTGCGCCGGACCGCTGTGTCGACTGCATAGTGGCCTAGACGTGACGAAAAAAACCGTGGTTTTCTGAAAGGGCTGATTTTGACAGCCCGCTGCGAGCTCAGGGGAGAATTTGAGCTGTCCGACTCGCAGAGTGACAGTCAGGGCCGTCGGTGCACGAGAACAGGAAAAGGAAGAGTGTAGCAAATGAATGTGTGGTAGTTTGCAGCTGTGCATGCTGTATACATGCGCATTACCGCACAAACACACACATACACACATGTGCGAGGGGGGGTTAAGCGACTGTGTCTTTAGGTTAAGCTTGCCTACTGCTGAGCAGCTTTCAGGTCACACACAAACAAAGCTTGCGAAGGGAATCTGGTGCAATAACAATGTCCTCAACTATTTACAGATTCCCAAAGATTGTCCTTCTGTCGTTTTGCCCCTAAACCGAGCTGGCTTATGGGTTTGTAGAACACACACACATACCTAACCACACATTCATGCTTAAATCTATACTGAAACTGACAGATAAATAGATGTAAATCTATCAGTCCCCAGTTAGATGGTCTGAGCCAGCCTAGAGAAACATTTTATTGCTCAAAGATTGCTTTTTAATAGCTCAGGAGACATTAGCTCACTTTTATGCTTCATTTAAAGGTGCAGTAAGTGATATTAGCCTCTCTGGGACTGTTAGACATGCCCCTCTTTTCCAAACCCTGCTTACTTCAACTACAAACTTCCTGCTTCCCACACTATAAAATATGCTGGGTTAAAAGCAACCCAGCACTAGGTGAAATATGGACAGACCTAGAGATTAGGTTGTTTTAACTCAGCGATTGAGATAAATGTTTAAAAATGACTGTATTTCTTCCTTAAAGTGAACCCAAAATAAGTTGGAAATGACAAAACAGACACATAATTACTAGAGGAATCAGCAATAATCAAGGTGAACATTTATTAATAAACCATTTAAAAAATGTTCTTTATTTATTTATTATTTATTCAACTTGTTAATAAATGTTCATTTATTGAACATATTAAATGTTAATTTCCAATCTATTCTGGGTTCATTTTAAGCAAAAGTTGAATAAAACATTTCCAGCGCTGGGTTGTTTTTAACCCAGAGTGCATATTTGGGCTGTTCTGCAAACATTCAAAATGACTGATAGATAGAAAGTGCCTAAACAAAAAAAATCTGACACATCTAATTAATTTAATTCAATTGTATGTTAGATGTAATATAACACGAATATTTGTGTGCCATTCCATGGCAATACTTGCAGCAACTTTAAAATTATATGGACAGCATAGCTCAGGTAATTTTGGTATTTGGTAGTATTTAATGAGAAATTCAAGTTCATGTTAGTATAATTTTATATTATTTACATGCTACTATAGTATTTATTCACATTTTGTATAGACTTTTACTTTTATATATTAAAAGTTCTCATTTTAATTTTAGTTTAAGTTTAGTAATTTTATGTGCTTTGGCATTTTAGTTTCTTTTTATTCTATTTCTATTTCTTTTTTCTATTTAACTGAAATTTTTATTAGCTTATTTACATACTGTTATAGTATTTGTTAATATTTTGAATTAGCTTTAATTTTTATTTTAGTTTTAGTAATTTTAGTACTTCAACCTTTTTTTTTCAGTAAGGTGCCGAGTTTTTTAATCTAAAATGTTTATATTTCTTTTGTATTTCTTTTTATTTTATTTCAGTTTTATGGTAATGACTACAAAGATTTTTAATAGCTTTAGTTATCAACGAAAACACTGGTTCATACTGAGATCTGACTTTCGATTGCAGACATTAGGTGCATTTCCATTACAGATTTGCGCAAAACTTTTGAATTGTTTTATAAATGTCGGAAAACAACTGTTGCAAAACCCCCTTAACCGATGTTATGCGACTAAAACAAGTTTTTTTTCTCAAGCGATAAGTCATGGCGATGGATGTTGGTTGGTTTTGAAATTTGTACAGTTTGAGCACAATTGACACTTTGCAAAGACCTGCCCCCCCTTAGTTACTGTTTCTATGTCCGACAGGCCATAGTGCTCTCGCGCCACACATCATGTTAAAAAATATATCACGGCGCAAAGAGAAAACAGGCAAGACAGAACAAGTTACTTTAGGTATGAAACAAGTCTCAGCTTTCAAATTTTGTCATTTTTTAAGAATTTCAAACTACTAAAAAAACACTTTGTGGCTCTTGAATGTGTCACAGCAGATCGCTGTAGCACCTCAGCACATAAACCGAGAATTTCTTCCTCTTTACTAGTTATTATAGCACAAAATAAACATGAATGAACATCTGAAGACGTCTTGTTTCAGCTGCGGAAAGACGTCAACACACCATTTTTTAAGTTCAAATCCACCGACATTACTCTACTCTCCTGTCTAATTTGTTTGTCGAACAAAAATGGTAAATTTGGCGTTATGAGTGGTCAGATCGCCTGTCAATCAAATTTCCTGTGAAGGGTCAATTTGCGACTCTGAAACCCTTCAGCAGACAAACTAAGAACAGTAATAAGCAAGTATTTCTTTGCTCTCTATCTAATTAACTGATGCCTAGAAGAAAACAACCACAACATCTCATTTTTCTTTCCTATGGGAGGTATAATCCTTTTTCTCTTAGTGTTGAAACAGTACTCATTGTGTTCAGGAGACTTCTACCTGTGGTTTTCAACAACCCAGCCCTTGCTCCGTGTGTTTACTTTAAATGTACGCACTTAAATGTTATGTGTGCCTTCAATAACTTTCCGATGTGAGTCAATATTGCTCCAGTTCAGACCAGAAGCCTGATAATCAAGGCAATAAACGAAATGAATGTGGACACCAACAGGAAGTCTGTTAGCTAACACTTTGTTTAGAAAGGCTGAGCTATAGATCTGTTTAAACACGAATCCTTCACTTTCTAATCAATACTGATCACAACTTTCCCCACGAGGAAACAGAGAGACACTGAGAAATGTCACGTCGATGACTGTGACTGTTTACCAGCCAATACAAACGTATAAACACGTTTAGGAGCCGAGCATAGGTTTTTGGTTATTAAGTGTTTGATTTAAAGTTTATTCAACCATCTGTGCGGGTCAAATGTTTACCACAAAAGCAAATGAAAACTTGTATTAAACTAACTGAAATTAAAATCAGAAATTAGCTTAGAGATATATAAATGTCTTCCTTAAGGTTGATAAACTTATAACAAGATAATAAAAGTGATAAGGTTACACTATCTTTTTAAGAGAATGATGTTTTTGATAAATTAAAACAAAATAGGATGCATATGAAGTAGTTATTTCTGTACAAATTTACATGTTTTAGTGTTGGCCTTCCTGTGCACTTACTGATTAAAACACTGATAAATTTGTTTGTGTGCGTGTGGACAGGTTCCGGTGTTTCTTAGTGTGTGTGTGTGAGATAAGGTTAATAAGTGTGTGTGAGGTGCTTGTTTTGTATCCGGTAACTTTAGAGATCAATGCAAACTCATCAGCAGGGCTGTGCTACTTTTCTCTTGGTTCATTATTAATGAACCACAAGAAGAGAGAGATAGCCATAAAGGAAGAAAGCAACAGCTTCAACTGTAAAGGCCCGAAACATGATCTGTACAGATATTTTACTTTATTCATTCATGGAATCAACAAGGATAGTTTAATGAAACATATCGTGACATATGCACAAGCCCTGAGGTGCTTTTATCACTTTTATGTCAGGTTCATTTATCTCATCTTTTAATTTCCTGTGGATCTTGGACATTGCTTATTCTTGACTAATGTGTATGTGTGTGTACGTGCATGTGTGTGTGTGTGCACCAGAGCGAGCGAATGACACTGCACTGAGCACACTCAAGGGAGTTTGTTGCCATGGCGACACTGCACTCACTCATGAACAGTATTGCTGTTGTCTATCAGTCTGGTCAATGCCCCTTTAGTATATACAAGCATATACTGAGTAACACACACACACAAAGAAATTATTTAATCTACACCTATCTGTACCTTAGTCGTCTAAATAGGCTCAAGGTAATATCTTCAAGCAAAAATAAAATAAAATAAAGTAAAATAAATATTAGTATTCATACAA
Source organism: Labeo calbasu (assembly GCA_019740295.1). NCBI lineage: Eukaryota > Metazoa > Chordata > Actinopteri > Cypriniformes > Cyprinidae > Labeo > Labeo calbasu. The sequence continues at coordinate 19,798 of JAHKKF010515476.1, forward strand.
ACCTACTGTCATGGTCCAAAAACATGGCATAAATTGAAGTAAATGAAATCAGATAATGAAAAGTAGATTAAACATCAAAATAAAATGTTGTAAAAAATAAGCCTGGTTAATTATCAAATATAAAAGTGCCAAATGGAAGTTATTTACTCTTCCATCAATAAGAGTTCTCCCATTTGCAAAGCAAATAAACATTTTTATATTTTTTTAAATTAACACAACGTTCTGTTGTGAAACTGTAGATGGTGCAGTCCGATTCTAACTGTTCTTTTTTCTAAATTTTTATTTAAATATTTTTTTGGCCTTTTTTATTGTGATAGGACAGATCATGGCTGACACAAAGCTATCGGCCCCAGCGACAGTTCTAACTCAATCTCTCATGACGCAGCTGATTGGCTCATTTCATATCAGCAGCCAATAAGCTTTCTGCTCAGCTTTTAAATTTTTGGTTAGTACCTTAATTTGGCAGTTCAGAAACCCTCCACCTCCCTAGCTCCCCCTGTATAGATCAGCTATGGGATAATGTGATATTTGCAACATAGGCTCATTGGAAATACATGTCTCTATATACATTTCTGCAAAACTGAAAAAAACGTACCTATATGTACAAATCACTGCAGTTTCCAGTTGAAATGAACACTAGAGACAGCAAAACTCTTGCAACTTTTATTCCTTTTCACACAAAGTATGATTTACACACAGAGGTTTGATTAATAAAGCCTAATTTTCACACATTACTTAGAGAATATTACATTATGGCTTTAAAACAATTTCAACATCCTCCACGATCTGAAAACTGATACTTCTGAACGTTGTCGTCACATATACAGCTTCATATGTGTTTTCTAATTCAGTAGGTTTGCCAAGAAGCTCACGTGATACGGCGTTGCACTTGGGTAATAAAGAGCTTTGGTACGAGCCCTGTGAAACTGTGGTTCAACAAAACAGCTGATCCACATAAGGAAGTTAAAATAGCATGGCAGCATCAACAAATGTGTTTTACATCACTTTAGCATTTGTTAACACTATCAAGTTAGTTTCATTTGGGTTTGGTGTAGGGGATATTTCCCCTATATTCATCTTTAGTGACACTCCATATAAGTTTGAATTCTGAACAGCCACAATACGTACCTCAAGCAGCGGAATAAAAAAAATGCAGCAATACGTACGTGCCTTAAACTAACGTAATAAAAACGTGCCATGGTCATGTGTTGAACGTGTTTTACCGCCACTCTTTGGACATTTCACTTTGAAACTGCCGTAAAACATGCAGTAAGGTATGTAATTATGGTTTTACAGAAATGCATGTAGAGACACATATTTCCAGTGAGCCTGAGTTGGATATTTGGGCGACAACTATTGTGAAAACATCCAAACATACGTGTACTGTCGCAGATGCTAAGCTCTAATCAACAAATAATTTGGTTAATAAAATGGTTTTACAGCCTTAAAAGATTAGTTCACTTCCAGAATAAACATTTTCTGATCATTTACTCATCCTCATGTCATCATGTCTTTCTTTCTTCAGTCAAAAAGAAATTAAGGTTTTTGAGGAAAACATTCCAGGATTTTTCTTCATATAGTGGACTTCAACAGTGGCCAACAAGTTGCAGGTCCAAATTGCAGTTTCAATGCAGCATCAAAGCCGAGGAATAAGAGTCTTATCTAACAAAACGATCGGTCATTTTTTAAAAAAATGAAAATTTATTTTTATGCAAACCACTCATATGCAAAAAATCCTTCAGGTCCCACAAATTCTTTGGTTTTTCAGCATTTTTGTGTATTCGAACCCTTTCCAACCATGACTGTATGATTTTGAGATCCATCTTTTCACAATGAGGACAACTGAGGGACTCAGTGCAACTATTACAGAAGGTTCAAATGCTCAATGATGCCCCAGAAGGAAACAAGAGCCGGGGGGTGAATACTTATGGAATTTGAAGATCAGGGTAAATTTAACTTATTTTAACATTGAAATTGCAGTTTCAATGCAGCGTCAAAGCCGAGGAATAAGGTTCTTATATAGCAAAACAATTGGACAATTTCTAAAATATGAAAATTTATATAGTTTTTAACCAAAAATGCTAGTCTTGCACTAGCTCGAATTCACGCATTACGTAGTAACGTTGGAAAGTTCATGCATGACGTAGGCAGAAGTACCGACCCAGTGTTTACAAAGTGAACGTGCAAAGAAAGTCAAACACCCTTTTCAAACAAAGTAAAACAACAATGTCGAACGATTTTGTAGTTGGAGGAGAAAATGAGATGGAGTTTTTTACTGTACCCTACCTTTTTGAACCGGAGTACACAGACAAAGAACTAACCATGTGTGACCTTTCCAACGTGATTACGTAACGCGTGAAGTCGTAGACGTGCATCGCAGAGCTAGTGTAAGATGAGCATTTGTGGTAAAACAATTTTTTTACAAAATGACTGATCGTTTCCCTAGATACGACCCTTATTTCATGGCTGGGATCATGTAGAGCCCTTTGAAGCTGCACTGAAACTGCAATTTGGACCTTCAACCTGTTGGTCACCATTGAAGTCCACTATATGGAGAAAAATCCTGGAATGTTTTCCTCAAAAACCTTAATTTCTTTTTGACTGAAGAAAGAAAGACATGAACATCTTGGATGACATAGGGGTGAGTAAAGTATCAGGACATTTTTATGCTAGAAGTGAACTAATCCTTTAATATAATTGAAAAATGCATAGGACTGCCGAGGGACAGCGAAAACCCAGGCAAGCATCTTCAAATCCCATGGTGAAAACACTTGCTGTATGCAAGGTGTTAATGAAACTGGATACAGCTCTAGAGCACTCATTTAGCCGCAGACATTACACGATTTAAATGAGACGAGGAAATTCCAGCCGAAGCATTGCCTCTCGAGTATTCTCTGACTGACATCAAATATAGGCTAATTGCAGTGGCAGAAAAAATGTTTGTGATATAATTTAATCCATCAACAGATCAAATGGCATTTCCTCTGCACTGTAGATAAAGCTCATTTCAGATGCTAATCAATGTGCCACCTTTGTGAAGGGATTATGACCGTCAGATCCTCATTAATCCACTATTAATCAATACAGGTGTAATCCTTATCAATCTGGCAACCATGGACTGTTTTCAACAACAAACCAAACTGTTTTATGTATGAGATAATAAATTTATACTATTAAGAGAAGAAAAAACTCAGGGGTGTTTGACTGAGCAAACGTCACCATTGTAGGTGCTTTGACTGACACAGAAGAGAAGAAACTGTTGAGTACAATCGTTAGTTTTGTTTTCGTTGTGCACCGGAAGTGTTCTCATAGCTTCATAACACTATGGTTGAACTATTAATGTCACATGGACTATTTTAGTGATGTCCTTACTACCTTTCTGCGCTTTGAACATGTCAGTTGCATTGCTGTCTATGCAGGGTCAGAAAGCTCTCAGGCTTCATCAAAAATATGTTTAATTTGTGTTCCAAAGATGAACAGAGGTCTAACAAATTTGGAACGACATGAGGGTGAGTAAATAAAGACAGAATTTTTATTTTTGGGTGAACTATCCTTTCAAAATGTAGAGGCAAGAGAGCTTCTGCCCCTCTTTTGATAGCTTTTATCCTTAGCTAGCCCTGAGTTTAAAGCTGTTTAACGCAGAGAACTAGTTTAATGAACTGAATTACTGCCATTAGAGGAACGATCATCGCGATTATCTGTCTTCTAAAGAGCAGCAGTAACTCAAGTCTGATTGTGGCACCACTTTCATTCAGTGGGGAGCGACCATTACTCACCCAGACTCCCTGACACCTGGTTACACAAGGTGATGAGTGCTTTTACTGTGTGGGCGTTTGTGAGATTGAGTGGCATCCAGGGGCAAGACAGACAGCGAGTGTTTGAGTGAAGAAGTGCGTGGGATGGCAGAGGAGAGGCAAGGTGCTATTAGATATGGCTGTGCTAGATTTTTCGCACTGTTCATTTCTTGTGATTTGGGTATGAACACACTGTACAGTGGGGTCCAACACTCTGAGAGCACACTGAAAATTGATTTTCTTTTTCGTCTTTAGCCACAAAATAAACAACATTTGAGATATCTGCCAAAAAAAGATTTTATAAACAAGAAATGTTTAAGACTATACACTATTTCTAGGTCACAAATCAAAATGTAAGCAGATTTGTGATTTTATGTTAAGTCCTTTGTACAAAAGGTCAGAACCACAGAGCAGAAGCTCTTTAATTTAAAATAAGAATATTAAATATTTTTACATACACATTGCAGAATCTGCAAAATGTTAATTATTTTACCAAAATAAGAGGGATCGTACAAAATGCATGCTATTTTTTTATTTAGTACTGACCTAAATAAGATATTTCACATAAAAGTATATAAATAAGTAATAGCTGAAATTATAAAAATGACCCTGTTCAAAAGTTTACATACGTTTTATTCTTAATACTGAATGATCCACAGCTGTGCTTTTTGTTTTTTTAGTGACAGATGTCCCTTGTTTGTCCTGAACAGTTAAACTGCCTGCTGTTCTTTAAAAAAATCCTTCAGATCCCACAAATTCTTTGGTTTTTCAGCATTTTTGTGTATTCAAATCCTTTCTAACAATGACCGTATGATTTTGAGATCCATCTTTTCACACCAAGGACAACTGAGGGACTCATATGCAATTATTACAGAAGGTTCAAATGCTCAATGATGCTCCAGAAGAAAACATAATGCATTAAGAGCTGGGGGGTGAATACTTATGGAATTTGAAGATCAGGGTAAATTTAACTTATTTTGTCGTCTTGGAAACATGTAAGTATTTTCTGTAGCTTCTGAAAGGCAGTACTAAATAAAAAAACCCATGATATTTAGGCAAAATAAGAAAAAAGTACACATTTTCATTCCGTTCAAAAGTTTTCACCCCCCGGCTCTTAATGCATCGTTTTCCCTTCTGACGCATCAGTGAGAGTTTGAACCTTCTGTAATAGTTGCATACTGAGTCCCTCAGTTGACCTCAGTGTGAAAAGATGAATCTCAAAATCATACAGTCATTGTTGGAAAGGGTCCAAACACACAAAAATGTAAATTTTTAAACAGGGTAATTTTTATAAATTCAACTGTTCTTTTTTCTCTTGTGGACTATATGTACGTCTTCATGTGAAATATCTTATTCAGGTTAGTACTAAATAAAAAATAACATGCATTTTGTATGATCCCTCTTATTTTGGTAAAATAATTAACATTTTGCATATTCTGCAACTGTTTTCTCATGCAGACCCCATTTGTGTGTTTGAATGAATAAGCTGCTATGCACAGATCCTTTGGTTTGTGGAGTGACGGCAGAGGATTATGATGATGATTCAGTATTACCCATCATGCTCTTGAGCAGTGGCCCATATGGGCCCCCTCATCTCTACAGGGTGTTTGCTCTAAATATACTCTCAAATCTAGATCATGCTGGATCAATACTCTGCTACGCACACAAGCACACACTTTCCACTACTATACGTATCGTACTGTGTCTACTAGAGGAATAATTCCTCCATGACATTTTCTCTGTGGTCATTTAACCTGGTTCTCCTCCTCCCCCCCGCTCACATCTCGCTTTTTCCATCTGTATGCCTGACCCTAAGTGACCCCACACAAATACAAATTGCTTTCAGACTCCTGTGGCTGAACACAAAGACAACTTGCAAATCAATAAACCCTGACCTGCCGTCAAAAACACACGTGAGCAAATGAAAATAAATATATGTTTGCACACACACAAACATAAATACAACTAAACACACAACACAAGTTCAAATCCATACTCTCTTGAGGAAAAAATATAGATTTGTGATGAGGATTGATTTGCTCTGTATTGCTCAGGTTGGCAACACTGATATTTTTCTATAGTGTTTTCCAGTAGATTTAATGTGGTCAAAGGTATTTGGAAGACAGATTGAATGTAGTTTATAGTCAACACAGTATCATCCAAACATGAACAGGAAGGGAAAACAAGCCACAATCAAACATGTCATCCAAATGTTCCTCAGCTCTGATGCAAATGAGTCATTTGCTTACTTTATTCTTCCAATATATTTTTCCCACAAAATGCAGAGCACAGACATGGTCTTCTGACTGACACCAGTAGCCAATTATTTTTATGACTAATAACCAGTTTAATAACAAAATTATAAATTTGTTTTGCTCGGTCTGTTAAAAAAAGGTTAAATCTAAAATCTAGAATTTTACGCTTGAAGTAATACTTCAAAACAAAAGACAAAGATAGAAAAAATTAAAACTTCAAAAATTATATATACATA
>JAHKKF010515481.1:0-13767 GCA_019740295.1 Labeo calbasu
ATTTTATTTTATTTTATTTTAAAAAACATGCTGGAAATGTTCAATTCCTATTTTATTATTTTATTATTTTATTTTATTTTAAAAAACATGCTGGAAATGTTTCATTCCTATTTTACTTTAGAAATAATGCCGGAAATGTTCAATTCCTAATTTATTATTATTATTAATATTTTTATTTATTTAAGAAATAATGCTGGAAATGTACGATTCCTTTTTAATGTTATTTTATTTTATTTTATTTTTTATTTTATAGCTATATGATTTTATTACTGTTGGTGGGTTAATGTTTTATCAATGCAATAAAATGATGAGGGAATGATAAAAGCATACTAACACTACCATTTAAAAAAACAGCAAAAAGACTCAGTTATTACATGCCATAAATGGAGCGTATAATTCTTTTTGTGATGCAAATCATAAAAAAACACTGTCTAGTCTAGTCATCCTGACCTCCCGACACGTACACACACCCAAGCACTATCTGTCTTGGCTGACTCCATGTTCAGTCATCTATTGAGCATTCCCTGCATTCTTCCCGTTTCCCTGATTTAGAAATGCACACCCTCCTTCCTCAGGACGTCCTGAACAACTGCTCCAGTATTTCTGATCTTACTCATCATTGCATTCACCATGAGTAAACCGATTAGCAATATTTTTTTCTCCACAAACAGCGGGTCTGTGCACGCCATGTGTCTGACCAGTAAGTCGGTTAGTAACCACTGACCCAGACAAACTCTTATTCATCTCATTAAATTAAATGAGATCTTCAAGATGCTGGTTTGATAGAATAGTAAATCTCAGAGCTAACGTCTGTCACGCATGCTTGTGGGTTTAACACCAACTGCACTGACATAATCAACTGAAGGTCTTTATTCAGATCTCAGTGCAGTTCAAGAAGCTTTTTCCACGCAGCTGTCCAGAGGCATTCGCAGGCTGCGCTGTGTGAACGGATTGTTATGCAAACATACTTTGACTCCCAAAAGTCCCGAGTTTCTAGTGTGCATTGTCTTCTCTCTTTCCTCAGAGCAGGACACCAGTGAGCCCATATAACCTTTACAGACATGAGTAACAGGAAGAAGTGATTTGCCTCCCTTTAATGCAACAAACCCAGTGACCTCATTTTTCCTGTTACTTCCTGTTTATTCCTCCATAGCATCCAGGATGGACCAGACGTGCTTTTTTGGTGACCTGACCACCAGAATGCAAATAATCATCATGCAAATACACTCATAAGTCAAAAGAAAGATTTTAACTAGTTAGGGTTAGGGTTACAACCAATTTGATGTTTAATACTGCATACAGCCATAAAAGCAAGACTTTCAACCAATGGGATGTGACTATGGGCGGGGCTAACTAGTGTAATGCTGATAAAGTTCAAAATCAAAGTGTCACTATCTTGGCTTCTAAGGACAATAACTTTGAATATCATGAAAGTGATTTATTGCTTCCTGTTTTGGAATCTGATCCGATGACCCTGTCATGAAAAACAGTCTTATATAACCCATTTTACTGACTAAGATAGCCACAATGGAAAGGAAAGGATACATTCAAAACTTAAAGTGCTTTTCACATAGCACTTAACCTTTTTTGCATTCCACTGCGCTACTTTTCATTTCATTTTCTATGTAAACATGCACTAAATGGATGTTTTTGACTATGACACTTTGCTGTCTTCTAAGTAAACTGTTTCACACTGTTCTGAAAATTGAAAAATCTTTTCTGGGTTTTCTGGGTAGAACAATGCTTCACACTTTTACCTTAACATTTCAATGCTGCACATTGACATAAATGCACAGGAATCACAATTACGGAAACACAAGACTAAAGACTAAAATGCTAATACTACACAGATTTTAATAACATCATTACATATCACTATAAGTGATACAATTTTAAAATTTAGCATGTGATGTCATCAAGACCTGCTGGAATCCAACAGTGAGTAATCAGCAATAGATGACCAATCATAATCAGCCTCAATGCTTGCTCATTAAATATTCATGAGCTTTACACAGCCACAAAGTTACTTTAGTTTTCATATCTCTTGTCCTTCATTGGGTTTCAAGTGTGAGAATGCACAAATTTGAGTGTGTAATCTGTATAACATCTTTTCTCAAATAATTATTCGCAATTAACTGTCATACTTACAATAAATGTATTTGAAATTTGCACAAATTTGCGAGAAATTAGGAACAACAGAAACAACACATATGTGGTCCTACTCTGGGTGGCCTTTTAATCAGGTTAAGAAAAATTTTAAACAAATATATATTTAATCAGCTGTAAGATTCATTTGTATAACAATGCAGATATGTATGGATGCACACCACTGAATAAAAAGTAATTGCAAATTTTTATCTCACAATTCTGACTTTTTTCTCTCACAATTCCAATATGAACTCGCAATTGTGAGTTGTAAAGTCAGAATTGCAAGATATAAGCTCGTAATTCAGACTTTTTTCTCACAACTGCGACATAAACTCACAATTGTGAGATATAAACTTGTAATTCTGACTTTTTTCCTTATAATTGCATAATATAAACTTGCAATTGTGAGTTACAAAGTAAGAATTGTGATATAAACTTGTAATTCTGACTTTTTTTCCTCATAATTGCGACATAAACTTGCCATTGCGAGATATGAACTTAATTTCTTTTCTCATAATTGCGAGATATAAACCTGTAATTATGATTTTTTTCCTGTGATATAAACTTGCAATTGCGAGTTATAAAGTCAGAATTGCGATATATAAACAGGCAGTTTAACAGGCAAAACTCGCAATTGCGATATAAACTCGGAATTGCAAGACAGAAACTCATAATTCTGACTTTTTTTCCTCACAATTGTGATATAAACTTGCAATTGCAAGTTATAAAGTCAGAACTGCAAGATTCAAACATATAATTCTGACTTTTATCCTCACAATTGCATGATATAAACTCACGTTTGCGAGTTATAAAGTCAGAATTGCGAGTTTGTATTTTGTGATTGTGACTTTCTCAGAATTACGTGATATAAACTTGCAATTCTGAGAAAAAAAGTCAGAATTGTGAGTTTATGTATTATAATTCAGACTTTATAACTCACAAATTGCATGAAATTTCGGAGAATTTCTGAGAACTGTGAGATGTAAACTCACAATTGTGAGAAAAAATGTCAGAATTGTAAGATAAACAGTCGCGGAAACGCGCTTACATAGATATGTGTATATACAGCGGTATATGAAAAATTGTGCGCAAAGTCCTTATATGGACATGGTTGGGCGTGCTTATGCAAATGACTAACCTGTCTAACAAATGACATACAATTTAAATACTTTTTAATCTCAAACGCTCGTCTTGTCTTGCTCTCCATGAACTCTGTGTATTCTGGCTCAAGACAGTTAGGGTATGTCGAAAAAYTYGTATTTTCTCCCTCAACTTCACAAATCATTTYAAAATCATCCTACATCGCTGCAGAAGTTCCAACCCAGTCTTTGCAAAGTGAACATGCAAAGAAGATCAAACAGTTTTAACAAAAAAGGTAAAACAGCGATATAGGACGATTTTGAAGTTGAGGGAGAACATGAGATGAGATGAGAACCGGAACAAAAACAGTCCAGGCAGAGTATGACAAGACAAGCGTTTGACATTAAAAAGTATATCATTGTATTATTTTTATTAAAATAACCGATCGTTTCGCTAGATAAGACCCTTCTTTCTCAACTGGAATTGTTTATTATTAGGGATAGTTTAAAGCCGCATTTAAACTGCATTTTGGAAATTCAAAATCGGGGGACCATATCAGTCCATTATATGGAGAAAAACATCATTTCTTTACGACTAAAGAAAGAAAGACATGAACATCTTGGATGACAAGGGGGTGAGTACATTATATGTGAATCTTTGTTTTGGAAGTGGACTTTTCATTTAACAACTTCAAGTATAACACTAATATACACAATGATTGACTAGAATTTGCATATTTGCCCAACAGTGACTGGTCCTTCCTAAATCAAGCAGTAAGTAAGTACTAAGTATTGTTGATACTGTTTACTGTTGTCTGTTGTCAGGGAATCACCTCTGTCGCCGTGGCAATGGAATGAGGCGGAATGTTTACAGTCATTTCCAGCTAGTATGTTCCATTGAACTAGCTAACCGCGCTTCCATGACTCCTGCAAACAAAACATATCTCACCTTCTCCGCTCTTTCTATCCAAGTCTCAGTCATACAGCAGTGCTTACGAGCTCTAAGGGACGAACTCTGGCTCCTAGCGCTAATGTGGCATGAATGATTGATGCTGTCGTGTGGAAAGCTCGCCGTTTCTCCCTGCGCTCTGAGTCCAGTGACACACTGAATCAATTCTTGTAGCTGTCATACCGACATCATATCGCTCCGCTGCACATCGCAGTAGATTATTCAGCATTACGTCATTGGATCACAACTAGTGCAGTTGCAGTGGCCTTCGTAAAACAGTCTTGATAAAGAGTGTTGCATGAAGGATTAGACAAACTCGCGAACAGTCTGTTGTGTTTGGGGCTAATAATCTTAACTTGGATTTACATCCCATGTCAGGGCTTACGCAGTAAACACGTCTCTATTAGTCAAAGCACATAAAACTATTTAATTACGTGTAGTATGTCTAATAATAACCACATTTAATTATGTACATAAACCAAGTTGTGATCTGGAAAGCTTATCGTTTGAGCGCAGAGACCACCCTCGTCCTGCGATAGCTGACGGGACGAATAACGCAGAGATTTGGACTCACTCTGATAAATATGGAACATAATTGATGAGAATTTGATGGATTGCCTGTCCAGTAGCCCAAGCAGCTGTCAGAAGATAACACCGCTATTTGGTAACTGGATCTTAGAAAGTCATGGAATAAATCCAGCACTCGATTAGCATGCAATGCATTTGACTCTGTGCTTTTTATTACGGATGATTGAGAGAGTTGGTGGATCAGACAGACATGAACAGACATGTGGCATAAATGTCCTCAGTTTATGTAAACTTAATCAAGGTTTTTGGATGAGGAAACTGCTCTTCTAAAGATGAAATCACACTAGACTTCCATTCATATGCTTATTTTAATATTTAAAAATGATTAAAAATGAATATTATTTAAATAATTAATTGCATTAATATGATTACATAATTATAAATATTAAATATAAATTAAAGTCTAAAAAATAATGTGAAATAACAAATATGAAGTTATGAATTAAATAATAAAATAATAAAATTTAAAAATGTTAAACATTGAATGATTTATATTTATTATTTATCAATAGCAGAAGCATTAATGTGAAAAATTACATCACGTTACCCAAGTTCATTGCAAATAATTTTGTATCTTCAACTCCCTGTTAATTAATATTAATATGATTAAATAATTATAATCACTAGCACAATCTATGTTGAATAAATTATTGTAAATAATAGCCAACTAAATTATACTATTAAATAATAATTTATCAGTATTGAATGATTAAATATATTTATACAAATGTCATTTTTAAATCAATATTTTTAGATAACTAAATATGTATTAATTTCTATGTAAATAAATATTTATTTATAATTCATATTGATTTATTAAATATAAATATTTATTCATTTTTATATAGATAAATATTTATTTATAATTAATGGTTATTTATTAAATATTTATGTATTCATCCCTAGAAAAAAATATGATTAATAAATTATTATTATTAATAATAATTAATAACCAATACAATTATACAACGATTACTATTAAATGAATAATTTACCACTATAGAAAATATATGTATACAAATGTCAACATTAAATCAATATATGTTTTATTTGGATAAATATTTATTTATTTATTTATTTATTTGATAGTGTACAATTACTAGTTAATTAATATAAATATGATTAAATTATTATAACAACTAGGAAAATTTATAAATTATAAATAGTAATAAATAACCAATTAAATTATATTAAATAATAATTTAACAGTATTGAAAATATATTTATGCAAATGTCAACATTAAATCAATATTTTTATATAAATAAATACTTATTTGTTTTTGTATAGGTAAATATTTATTTACAATTAATATTAAATATGTATCCAATTTTATTTATTTATGCATTTTTTATATAGTGTTGTTCAAATTCACTGCAGGTTCAAAGTAATGTAGGTTCAAAGTAATTGCATGCTCAATTCCAAATTAATTAATATTAATATGACTGAATAATTAGAATCATTAACAAATAAATTACATTTATTATTTATTAAATTTATCCTATTGCAATCAAATTCATTGCAGGTTTAAAGTAATTCCTAGTTAATGCTCAATTCCTAGTAAATTAATATGAATATGACTGAATTATTATAATCATTAACAAATACATAATTATATATCATTATATTATTTTTTTATTTAACAATGTTTAAAAATATATATTTATACAAATATCATTATTAATACAATGTTTATTTTTTATTAAACGTATCCCATTGTCCAAATTCACTGCTGGTTCAAAAGTAATTTTGCTTGCTCAGATCCTACTGTGGCGGCACCTTGATGCTGATTACTTTTTAAATTGACACTTATATGACAGATAGGTAATCAAGTTACATCATAAAAGAAAAACGATCATCTTGTAAACCCCATGGCTTTTATTCACTCTTGGCAAACGTGAGTGAACTGATTTGTAGGTATATGTAGGTCAGATAAGGTGAATGACTGGCTAATCACAGTCCCTGCTCTCCACCAATCAGCTGCAGAGATAACGCAAGCCATTGTTTCCGTCAGTTAATCCAATCAAAGGCACTATGTCAATCTCACACTTCTCTCTGGGAAAACACAACATGAGATGAACCAACTACTCCGGTGAAAGCCAAAGATAGCAGGGAGACTTCATGCTTGTCAGAAGATTTGACCAATAAACAGGATTATATCTCCAAAGGTGGCCGTTTTCAGTAATCCCAAGTAAATGGGGCTATTCTGCTGTCCACTGTGAGAAGTTTCTCCGTTTATTTTGTGATTTGGCAGAAGCCAGTGGAAGTGGCTACTGTGACACATATGTACATACACACAATAAAAGGTAATAGATGTTTTGTGTTAATATAGAATCAAAGGAAAAGGGAGGATTTCATTGACAGTCCTCTAATTAAAGTCTTTAAGAGTCTGCAGTGAAATAAAAGGGTCAGAGCTGCAATCAGACTGTCTCTAGGTCAGTGTCTGCGTTTGAGACTTTAACATCTCCAAATGATGGCATGGAGCGATGGGCAGACGGGCTCTTCTGAAGCGACTAGACAACCTGTCACGCCACAGGACTCTGACAGGAAGCAGGGGAATAACAAAAGCAAAGAGACCTGAGGCTTTAGACGGAGGATCTGCTCCAAAATCCAAACACTCCTCCAAAATAGATCACATTTTTAGACAGCATTGCTCCCTGAGAATGCAATCCCATAATACATTACCAACAGCAGAAAAATCTATACAGTATGGTGGAAAATGTTAATAAGCATAATGCATTGTTTATATTTAAAGAACTTTATATTTCCACTATAATTTGGTGTTTTTTTAAAAAAAAAACTAATACTTGTATTTAACAAGGATGCATCAAAGGTGACATTTAAATGACAAATATCAATAAACAATTAATTTTAATATGATAACATAATTGTAAATATTAAACATAAATTATATTATTAATAATAATGTGAAATCATACATATGAATTGATTACTTAAATAATTTAATTACTTAAAAATACAAATAAAAGTTAAAAAATGAAGCACTAAAGTGAAACTTATCCCATTGCATAAGTTGTATTTAAATAATTAATTGTATACTAAATAATTATAATCACTAACAAATTATAGAATTAATAAATTATTATAAATATAAATAATAATAAATAACTAATTCAATTATATTAAATAATAGTTAAACAATATGAAAATATATTCATACAAACGTCAATATTAAATAAATAATTTATATTATTTTTTAAAATACAGATACATATTTATTTATTTATTTATTTATCCCATAATGCATTAAGATGGTGGAAAATGTTGATAATGTTGATAAATATAATGCATTACTTATATTTAAATCATTNACAATATGAAAATATATTCATACAAACGTCAATATTAAATAAATAATTTATATTATTTTTTAAAATACAGATACATATTTATTTATTTATTTATTTATTTATCCCATAATGCATTAAGATGGTGGAAAATGTTGATAATGTTGATAAATATAATGCATTACTTATATTTAAATCATTTTATATTTACACTACTATTTAAAAGTTTGTTCATAGTTAATATATATATATATATATATTTTAAAGAAATTAATACTTTTATTTACCAAGGATGCATTAAACTAATATGATTACATAATTATAAATATTAAATCTAAATTGTATTATAAATAATAATGTGAAGTAATACATTTTCAAATATGATGAATTAAATAATTTCATAAATTATAATGAATAATTGAATAATAAAAATGTTAAATAATTACAATTACTGACTTAAAACTGATGCTGAGTTCATTAATATTATTGATTAGTATGATTAAATAATTAGAATCACTAACAAATTATATGATTAATACATTATTATAAAAAAATATAAGAATATATAACCAATTCAATTAAATAATAATTTAACAATATAAAAATATATTCACACAAATGCCAATATTAAATAAATGTTTTATAGTAATAAATATTATTTTATTATTTTTATATAGAAACATAGTTATTTACATATTTATCCCATATTGCATTAATGATATAATGCATTAGAAAAAAATCTATACAAAATGGCTATTATTTATTATTTTTGCTAATTATTCATTTCTATTAATTTAAATTAATTTATTAAATAATAAAATTAGTATTAATAAATGAATAATTTTATTTATAAAGACATTTCTAATGCTACAAAAGATTGTAAAAATTAATTAATTAACTACAATGTTTGACGGTTTCCACAAAAATATTAGTTTTCAGCACTGATAATAGTAAGAACAGCAAATCAACATATTAGAATGATTTCTGAAGGATCATGTGACACTGAAGACCGGAGTAATGATGCTGAAAATTCAGCTTTGCATCACAATAATAAATTACAGTTTAAAATATATTCAAAAACAAAAAAGTTATTTTAAATTGCAATAATATTGCACAATTTTACTGATTTTATTGCATTTTTAATTAAATAAATGCATCCTTGGTGAGCATAAGAGTCTTTAAAAGAATCCAAAACATTTAAATGGCATTGTATACACATTTAAAAAATTCTAAAACAAATTCTTCCAAACATGACAGCATGTATATATGTTTATGTACCGTAAGTCTCTTCCTGTGCATGTCTACGGTCCAAATATGAGCTCGTCTGCTCTTTAATGAGTGACCTGAGCTATAAGACGGGCCCAAACCAGGTGGAACCAAACAAAAGGGTTATAGTGAGCAGCAATTACTGTCACATACCTTCTCCAGAAACGCCCCCTCACCCTTAAACGCTCCATTATGTGCGTTCCCATCATTGACTTCGCTAATCCCAAAGATCAACAGCCATTTTATTAACAAAACAGCCATATAAATAAGCCCATTGTTACATGGGAATCATTTCGTGGTCACACAACAATGCAAAGATACAGATAATGATTTATGTTCTTATGCTCCTCCAAAACACTGTTATGAAACACAACAAATATTTGATTTAGATGCACACAGCACACTAAGGAAGTGCCAGGAGTTGGCAGGAAAAAGGACAATGCTGTATAGCATTGTTTGCCCAGGATAGACATAACACGTTTCATACATCCTGGTCAAGCTTGAATGCCTAAAGGGAGCTGCTAAGAAATATTCATGCAGATATCAAGCAAATATGAATGGGATTGTATCATTTGAGTTGCACAACAGAGAGCATTTGAGGTTCTCAGAGACAGCTGAGATCCATCAACACATCTGAGAACATCAAGATGAAGAAACGCAGAAACTGGGACTGTTTTGATGAAAAAAGGAGTGAGAAAAAAAAGCAGAGACAGTTCGTTTTTTATGAAATTGTCTAAACTCATAAATAATGTCCCACTCAGACAGACACAAAAGGCCCAAGCGTGGTTATCGCTACAAATAAAACCACTCTGGCATCTGTGAGCGCTTGAATTAATCTTCGCGCTTATGAAAAATTACTGGCCTAAATTATTTATGTTGTCACACTCTGTGTGAATGCAAATTATGACTTACAACACAAGCTAAATGTGACTTAAACACACAATTTGCTTTGAAAAATCTGCCAGAATCAATACTTGCAGCTTCTCAAACGCTTCTCATCTGCAACACTGTATGATTTAACAGCAGAATTACCTGGCAAACACTCGGATATCCCGAATGGAGATGAATGGAGCTGATGTCCAACCTGCTGCACCACCTCCATTATCAAGCAGGGCTTCTGCTCTAGCTATCCCAGGAAAGAAGCCTCAGAAGTGGGGAAGAGCTGGAAGAGGAGCGGGTCTTCCAGGAGACTATGGGCCTGCAGACTTGAGGAGCGCTCACATGGTCCATAGTGAGGACCGAGGAGGAGGGGAAGAAAGAGCCGAGGGGAGGGGAGTCGGATACACCCACCTCCCTTTCTCAACTTGGTGAACAATAGAGAGTTTCAACAGGCCCAGGAGCTCTTAAAAGAGAAGAAGAGAAAAGCGGCCCCTTCTCTGGAGAGACTGTCAGTCAAACTTTTGAATAAGGATATTTATATTTTTATGAAGGCTGTTTGGGGTGCCTATTTATACAGTAGCGTGTCTTTTAAACTAGTCCTTGTGTTATCTATGACCTTGTTAAGTACTGATATGATAAACAGACAACATATGTAATAAATCCAGCAAACACTTTTCTGCTTTGTTCTTATCAATGAAAGCTGTCAACAGACATTTTTTAACATATATATTTATGAATGTATTTCTATTTAAACATTTCTTCTTTTTTTAAACTTTCTTTCTTTCTTTTTCTTTCGTTCTTTCTTTGCTTTTATTCAGCAAGGACACAATAAATTGATCAAAAGTGATATTTATGACAAAAAATAGTCAGCTGAAAAGTCAGATTTGCAGCACCAAAAAAAAAAAGAAAAGAATAAATAAATAGAAATCAATTATTTGAAACTGACTCACCAATATAAATAAATAAATAAACAAACAAACAAATAAATAAATAGAAATAAATCAATTATCTGAAACTGAGCATCAAGATTTTTAATAATTTAACTGTATTTTTGATCAAATAAATACATCCTTTCTTTTTCTTTATTATACTTTAAATAATAATAATAAAAATAAAATAAATAATAATATATTAAATAGAAATCAATTATTTGCAACTGAGCAAAACTAAAAAATACAATACAATACAATACAATTAAATAATAATAATAATAACATATTAAATAGAAATTATTTAAAACTGAGCATCACCAAAATAAAAAATAAAAAAATATTTAATAATAATAATAATAATAATAATAATAATAATAATAATAATAATAATAATACGTAGAAATTAATTATTTGAAACTGAGCATCACCAAAAAATAAATAAATAAATAAATAAATAAATAAAATAAAATAAATAGAAATCAATCATTTTAAATTGTAATAATATTTCACAGTACTATTGTATTTACTGTATTTTTGCTTAAATAAATACAGCCTTTTTTTCTTCATTATACTTTAAATAATAATAATAATAATAATAATAATAATGACAATAATAGAAATAAAAATCAATTATTTAAAACTGAGCATCACAAAAAATAATAATAAAATAATAATATATTAAATAGAAATCAATTATTTGAAAGTAAGCATAACCAAAAAAATTTAATAAAACAAAATAAAATAAATAATAATATTTTAAATAGAAATCAATTATTTAAAACTGTGTATCATCAAAATAAAAAAAATTAAAATATAAATATTTAATAATATATATATATATATATATATATATATATTAAATAGAAATAAATTATTTGAAACTGAGCAAAAATAAACATAAATAAATAAAATAATACAATAAATAGAAATAATAAATAGAAATAAATTATTTAACACTGAGCAACACCAAAAAAAAAAAATCTAAAATAAAATAAATATTTATTAATAATAATAATAATAATAATAATAATAATAATTTATTAAATAGAAATCAATTATTTGAAACTGTAATAATATTTCACAGTATTATTGTTTTTATTGTATTTTTGATCAAATAAAGATACAGCCTTATTGTACTTACAGCTAATAAAAAGTGTATATATATATATACAGTGAATGGGTTACACAAGACCACTTTGTGTATCATGTCCTGATAAGTTTATTTTGCATGTTCGTCATTTACTTAGCAAATAAATAGTTGTAAACGGTCCCAGAGCAACGTTCTTGGTCATTACTAGGGAGTGCTGAACTAGTGTTTCACAATCTACTCCATTATCATCATTAACCAGAAACATCAATGAAGAGCCTTCTAATCTTACAGTTTGTTTAAGATAACGCAAAGTTAAAACCGAGGGTGCTGATGATGCTGATGAAGACCTATCTTCACACACCCTGATTAAATACTCAAGCAGGCTCTTGAGTTTGAACCAACATGGTCGCCATTCCAACTACAGATAAACGCTTTGACTCTCTTTGAACAATGAACCTCATATCTCCAGCTCCTCCGGTGCATGTCCGGGGGTCTGGTTTCAGTGCCCCCCACAGAGGTATGAGAAGAAAAAGAGAAGGGGAAAGTGGGAGACAGGCTTTATCTGATCCACCATCAACTCATATCCACAGGCCCACAA
The DNA here is from genome assembly GCA_019740295.1 of Labeo calbasu. Lineage (NCBI taxonomy): Eukaryota > Metazoa > Chordata > Actinopteri > Cypriniformes > Cyprinidae > Labeo > Labeo calbasu. The sequence goes on from JAHKKF010515481.1 coordinate 12,836, forward strand.
GCTCCCATCAGCCATTGTGGCTTCATCCATGCCCATTCAATAGCCATTGAGACTGAGATTCAAAAGACCAGGTCAGAGCAAAGGTGAAAGGCTACTCTAGTTGTTCGACTCTATACGTTTCAACCGGAATAGTCACCACCCTAAAAGACAACCACAGTGAACGAGCACTGACATTACAACATGACACCACTTAGTGCACTTCAATGTGTCTTAATGATAGGGGGAGTATGCTGGGCAGTGTATGGTTACGTGGTCGCTAGGTTCATGACTGTAACTCAGTACGTATGTGAAAGTAATCTTGCGTACAAACCACACTAAAGTGCACAGAAGAGCAGACGTACACACTCACCTGTGAGCACAGACGCCAATCGCTATTGTAAAGAAGCTGAAGCAGACGTCCTGAACAGTTAGATGAAATTCAATGCAACTTCTGAGCCGTGCTGGGAATATGTAGCTAAAGGTTTTAAAAAGTTATTTTAAGGTGATGTATGTCATTTTTGGTATGTTAAAATACTTTTAGTGTGAGTTTGGGAGCAGGACTATCCGCGATAAATGTGACATTTGAAAACCATGGATCCTTTTTGACATTTCTGTTTTTCTTTTTTTCATTTTACATTTTAGCAAATTTATTGTGCATTATTGTCACAGATATATGTCTATATGTGGATTTTATTAGTATTAATGAGTTTTCAGTTTTAGTTATGAAGTTAGACTAAATTAGAATTAGAAATTAGAGATGCTGCATTGACAGCTAACTGATTTTCAGTTAAAAATGGTTTATTTAAATGGTTTTAATTGTAGTTTTTTAGAAGCGGAAGTCATAGTTGGGCACAGTGTTACTTTAGTATCAATGAGATACTAATATGTTTTGTATTATTATTTAGAATCAGTTAAAGTAATTTTATTGTGTGTTAATGTATAGTAATGTGTTA
>JAHKKF010515483.1:0-18842 GCA_019740295.1 Labeo calbasu
TATCTAACTGACCCCGAACTTTTAAATGGTAGTTCATATATCATAAAATATAAAATAATACAAATAAAATAAAATTAATTAAATATTGTATACTTGTATTATTTCTACTCACTACTAAACTCTCCCTCCTCTCCTCATTTCTCTGGTTTTCTCGACTGGCGTGCGCCCTTGTCCTCTCTGTTGAGGAAAGCTGAGGATGTCCAAGAAGACCAAAGTCTGACTGGTCTATTCCAGCCATAGACGCAAACTGGCCAAGCCTAACAGGCAGCGAGAAATTCCCAATTAAGTCTTAACTGATTCAACATTTTAAAAATACTAATTTGTCATCAAGACTTCTGAAGGAAAAAGGCATAGAACTTCATGCATTAATCATTTAGTAGATGTAAAATGTGAGATCAGACAGACCCAGCGTCTTTCAGCAGGTCTAGGAATGCGTGGAATTTCTGGAAGGAGGATTCGATGCTTTCCAGCACATGTTCGTCCTCCAGGACAGAAGCGCTGAGGTGGGCTTCAGACAGGGATTGATTCAGACTACGCAAACGCTCATTCTCCAATTCCAGCTGCAGGAAGAGACGTACGGCCAAATATCTTACTTTCTGACATGTTATTATTAATTTTACAACCAGAATAACTGAGGACACTTGTACCTCCACCAGGCGAGAGTTAGTTTTCAGCCTGTTGTTCCTCTCCTCCGCCAGCCTCAGACGACACTCTTCCAGCTCCACCTGTGGGCCAAGAGAGGAACTGCACTGCATTATCCTTTTACATACGAAGAAAGCACCAAAACATTTAACATCTTTTTTTTAATTCTGAATGTGGTTACATTAGATGTATAATATACCGTACATAGAGTTCTTTAACTTTGTTTTTTTTTTTTTGGCTTATAAATCACAACATTTTGTCAAGACAATTTATTTTTGCTACTTTTCATGAATTGAATTTGTTATTTTCTTGCTGTGCTAGACTTACAGTTTTCAAACTATGAAAAGTAATCATAAACATGAGAATTATTACATATTTACATTTAATCATTTAGCTGCACTTCTATTCAAAGCAACTTACAAATGAGGGCAATCAAACCAATAAAAGAGCAACAATATATAAGTGTTGTGGCAAGTCCCGTCTAAAGCAATACATTCAGCAAGGTTTACATATATAATGAATACAAAAATAATAATAAAAAAAAAAGTATATACAAAAGAGATAGAATAGATATAATTAGTGTTATAAGGTCAAGTATACTTTTTTTAAAAAAGAAAACAAGTATACTATAAAAATAAAAGAGAGTTCTATATTTATTAATTATTGATATTTAACTATTAATATAATCTAAACAGAAGGAAATAAACATAAGCAATTACAATATTTATTCTATGAACATTACATAGTAAGTCATTTAACCCACTATACTAAATAGTTTTAAACTTTACAAATACATCATATATATGTGAAGCAGTGGAATTAATAATTAAATAAACAGCCTGAAAAGTGTTTTAAAGGGATAGTTTACTTAATTAAAACTTGCTGGTAATTTACTTACTGAGGCCATCCAAGAAGTAGAATATTTTTCTTCAGCAGAACAGTAAAGAAGATTTTTCTAAAGACTAAAAATCTACCGGCACTTTAAGAGTCCAAGAAAAAGCACATCAGGCAACATAAAAATGTCTGGCTGTATGGCTGAGTTACAACAACTTCTATTCCCATGGCAGAACATTGAACTTTGTCTTCACAATTTAACATTGTAACCTTTGGAGTAAACTGACCAAATATAATGTTGATGTCATGAAAACTCTAGGAGAGCGTTAGAGCGTAAAACATGACACTTCCTGTCGCCAGCAGGTGGCACTATGACTATAAGTGAATATGGGTATGTGTTCAGGACAGGACTCTTATCAAACGTGAACTCTGGTGCAGATTAGACACTGTATGCCTGAAATATAACAACTTCCTTTTTCATGGCAAAACACTGAAATTTGTCAGGCCACTCGGACACGCTCTTCAACAAAAACTCAAGATGCGCACAATTTTAATGTCACAAAGGGCTTTAGATTACACTGACCAAATCTGTTGTTGTTCTGTTTAAATCTATACAGTTTGTTTAAATGCAACGCCTGTCTGCGTCGATAGCCTTGTGGGCAGCGTGCCGACATACAGCGGCGTTGCACTCCGGGCGTCCCGTGTTCGAATCCCGACTCGAGAACCTTTGCCGATCCCGCTCCCATCTCTCTCTCCCACTTTGCTTCCTGTCACTTCTAAACTGTCCTGTCATAATAAAGGCAAAAATGCCAAAAAATATTTTTTTTTCAGGACTTCCTGTTGGGTTTGGCTTTTTTGTAGGTACTGGTGTGTTACATGTGTCTACCGAATTTTGTACATGTACGTGAAGTGCAGCTCGAGGGGCACTTTGTTGAAATTTTTTATACTGTAGGTGGCGCTATCGAGACATTTTGTCACACCCACTTCTGAAACACATATTCAAATTTTCACCACTTTTTGCGTGTGTGCAAAGTTTCATGAGTTTTTGGAGCATGTTTAGGTCGTCAAAAATGTGATTCAATTTGGAGAAAAAGAAAAAACATCTGAGCAATTCCAATAGGGTCCTCACACCATTGGTGCTGTGGCCCTAATTATGTTCAGTTTCTTGCACTAACCAATCGGTTCAATTCAGAAGACCCCAAATATAATCTCGGGAGCCATGGATATTAGTTTTGTGTTGCCTGATATGCTTTTTTGACTCTGAGAGTGACAGCAGCTGCTGATTTGCACCTTATGAATCACCAAGCACCATAGTTTCAGCCGAAAATCTTCAGTTCTACTGAATCCATGTGACCTCTATGAATAGTCTCTCGTAACTAAAGTCAAAATTTGTTTTATTTTTTCTAGCCCTCTTAATAAGCTTTCTCATTCAATAAACACATGACAGAGACAAACTGGACAGGCTGTTACTGCGGTACCTGTAATCGATTGTTCTCTCTCTGTAGTCGTCTGAACTGGTAGCTTGTGATTTTCTCCTGAGGACTCGGTACAAATGCTCCATCCACCTCCTCTGATTCTGACTCCGTCTCAACGGTTACCCGCACAGAGGTGGCGTTCTGATGAAGAAACCATCATGACATCCTCAACACACTCCACACTAACAACAAAAACTAAACAGCTCAAAATATGCAACTCATTTTTGACTGAAAGCTACTGTGTGCGACTATGAAAAAATATTTAGGAGCACCAGTGAGACTGACCCGATCAGCATATTTGTGTTTGCACTGAGAGGAGCTTCAAAGGTTTCAACGTTTTTTTGCAACGTTGAGTAATGTCACAGACATATCTCACAAATCCTTTCATAAACAAAGTGTAGAGAGTGTATTTAAAAGATTCATTGTGCAGTGTAGAGAGCGTCGTTGAAAATTAGATACTTGTTCGTAAATGTGATATTGACTTAATACAATAGTGAAATAAACAAGAAGTTAAAATTAAGTGACCCACATCGTCTGATTATAACACTGTTGACTGATTTTGCTCTATTTTGTCATCAAAAATAGTTTGAAACAAGTCACAACTGAGCCGCTGCGCATCTCCAAAGACAGCAGTTTCGTTTATGAATACGTTTTTAAACAAATCTAGTGAGTCAGTGATTCAATTTCCCATTCATAAAGACAGTCTCTTACTTTATTCCTAAATGAATAAGCTGTTCGAACGAATCAAATGAATGAATGATTCAGTAATTAAATCAGTGACTTGCCGCCACCTACTAGCAGATTTATTTTCATTTTTTAAGTACATTTTCATTTATTAAAACATTTAATATTTCTGCATTCAAACTTTTATATTTAAAACTTTAATCTCAACATTATTTGTTAATACTGATTTCACTTGATTGGTAACTTATTCTTATTCTACTTGTGCTTATTCTGTTTTAATTAGAAATTTTAAAATGCATAAATATAATTTTTTTTTAATTTTGACATAAAAGATTAAATACTTTTAATAAAGTTAGAAAAATGCCATTACAAAGATAAAAACTAAATTCCCCTGTAAATCACTTATCACCTCATAAGGGAAGGCTGATTTTCGATCAGATTTTTGATTATTGATTACAAGGTGCTCCTAAAATTTTGACTGTGCTCCTAAAGTTGAAGTTTTTTAAGTAAAGAAGAGTAAGCGTACAGCCCTGCTCTATATGAAAGCATTGCCTAAACAAATAAAAATAGCAATAAAACCTTACTTGAAAACTCTGGTCCGTCATCCCATCAGCCTGTGATGCACCTCTTTATGGAGAGACAAAGAGAGACATTTTTTGAATGGAAAAGCACAACTTAATTGCTTCTCACACATCTGAATGTATTCTAGAAGAGCTCCTGTTCTACCTGTCTGAAATCTATCCCAAGAGTCATTTCACTAACATACCTTTGTAGGTCAGCCCGTGCAGCAGTGCGCCATGGGATGTACCCCACCGAACCAGGCCGAGGAGGCCTCCACGCAGAGTTTACGGATGAGGACCTGCGAGATCCTGCAGAGAACAACGTTAAACAGTCAAAAAGAACAAAAAGAACAGAAAAAAATAGCCAAAATACTACACATACCAATTCGATATGTAGCTTTTCCTGCATTCTTTCTCCTCGATTGCCGTGACTGATCAAGAGTGCTTTTGGGAGAAGGTGGTTTAAGCCAAAGATACTGAAACACAACACACTGACAACTGAGTTCATGTAGCAGAGAAAAACAGATTAATTTAAAAATGATGTAAAACATGCAAAAGTTTTTTCTGACCTGTGAGTCATGGGTTTTAGTGTTCATGAGAACTTTTTTGAGCACAGCCTTCACCACATTATTATCTAAAAGACAGATGATAAAACAATGTGATCTGGAGCTCTGCCTTTTTGTCTCAAAGTGCAACCGCTGACCAGGTGTCATTATCATTTTTTCATTAGAAAATTAAGTCAACATAAAAAAGCATTCACAACCCATTTTACATCTGTAATGTGATGTATTTCTAAATGCATCAACATATTCAATGAGAAAAGAGTATAATACCATTCAAAAGTTTGTAAGAATTCAGTAACATTTTTGAAAGACTTTATTTGGCAATGATTGGACTTAACTTGAAATCAAATGACATTAAAAAGAATTAAAAAAGATTTTTACAAAAAATATAAAAACACATAATAACAGTCCAACTGTTAAAGCCCAAAAACTAACACATAATAGATATTTAAAATGTACTAATAAAACAGCGATGCTGAAAATTCAGCTTTGACATCACAGAAATAAAAATTAAAAATAAAAATCTCTTCTGCTCATCAAGCCTGCATTTATTTGATTCAAAGTGCAGCAAAAACAGTAAAATTGTGACATATTTTTACTATTTAAAATAACTGTTTTCTATTTTAATATATTTTAAAATGTAATATATTCCTGTGATTTCAAAGCTGAATTGTCAGCATCATTACTCCAGTCTTCAGAAATCATTCTAATATGCTGATTTGTTGCTTAAAAAATATTTCTATTGATCAAAGAATCCTGAAAAATAAATGTACTCAACTGTTTTTAATATTGATAATAATAATACTACTAAAAAAGTTTTCTGAACTGCAAATCAGAATATTAGAATGATTTCTGAAGGATTGTGTAACACTGAAAAATTGAGTAATTATGCTGAAAATTCAGCTTTGCATCACAGTAATAAAACACATTTTAAAATATATTCAAATATTTATATTATATATTCAATATACTGAAATATATATTCAACTTTCAAACAGTAGTTATTAATTCTTTGGATCAATTACCAATTAGCGGGTTTCTCCTGATGTCAAGCACACACAGAGTGGAATTGGACTGAAGCATCTGCTCTAGAACTTGAGCTCCTTCGTTAGAGATCCCACACCGCTGCAGGTCCACCGCTATGGGAATATAACATGGAAATTTGATTGTGTATGTGCTTATGAAACACATATGTGTGTGTGTGCGCGTGCTGAATAGTGACTGATCAAACCTTTGACCCACAGGTCCTCTGTGAGCTCACGGGTGAGCGCCATCACTCCTCTGTCTCCAATCAGGATGTTGTCATTGAGAGTAATTCTGCGCAGTCCACTCATGGCTTCAAACTCCGCCTTCCTGTAGCGCAAAGTCTCCACCCACGCTGTACTATGGCGTTTCATTGCCTGGTGCTAAAAAAACAGAATTTGAAAAGCTTTAAATCATCATGACATTTAAAGCATACCATTTTTTATTTTTACAAATGCTAACAAACGTTCACTTGTACCTTTATGATATTGGCCATATGCTCCGCTCCCTGCCACGTGATATTACAGGAAGTGAAATCCACTGTCTTAATCACTGAAGAATATTTGACACTCTGACAGATGACTGAATGACAGAACCATGTAACAAAAAAAGGTTTTGCATTAATAACTTATATACATACAATACTTCAATACATTCAAACATACATGTATACAACATCTGCACATGTACAAAAACTTAATTAAGCATCTCACATTTATTGAATGACTAAGTCCTGATGCAAAAGCAAAAAAAAAAAAAAAACATTCAAATTTCAATCTGTCTGATGACTCACCTTCCAAACCTTGATCGGCAATTGGACAGTGTGCTAAAGACAGATGCTCCAGTGACACACTCTTAGCTAAACCCTGAAGGGAAATTACAATGTTAATCGAACAAGTTCTCAAACAATACATAAAAAAAAAAAAAAATAAAAACTGATACAATAAAAATTAAACAATAAAAAAATGTAATTAAATTAAATCAAATTAAACAGATGGAAAATAAAAACAAATTTATCATAAATTTAACATAAATCAATAAAAATATATCATAAATAAAAATAAATGAATAAATAACTTTTACCAAAACAAACAAAACATTAAAACAAAAATGAATGAATGAGGCATCTATATAAAATAAAATCAAAATTATAAAACAAAATACATAAAAAGTACACCAAAAAAAAAAAAATCAAATTAAATAAATAATTGAAACATAACAAATCAATAAACATATATCATAAATAAAAATAAATTAACAAATAACTTTTACCAAAACAAACAAAACATTAAAACAAAAATTAATGAATGAGGCATCTATATAAAATAAAATCAAAATAATAAAATACATAAAAAGTACATCATAAAATTAAATGAAATCAAATTAAATAAATAAATAAATAAATAAATAAATAACTGAAACATAATAAATAAAAAAAAATATCTCATAAATAAAAATAAATGATTAAATAACTTTTACCAAAAAAAAATAAAACATTAAAACAATAATGAATGAATGAATGAGGCATTTNCATCTATATAAAATAAAATCAAAATAATAAAATACATAAAAAGTACATCATAAAATTAAATGAAATCAAATTAAATAAATAAATAAATAAATAAATAACTGAAACATAATAAATCAAAAAAAATATCTCATAAATAAAAATAAATGATTAAATAACTTTTACCAAAAAAAAATAAAACATTAAAACAATAATGAATGAATGAATGAGGCATTTATATAAAATCAAATCAAATCAAAATAATAAAATAAAATACACAAACACCATAAATAAATAAAACAAACAAAATAAACAAATAATTTAAACAAAAAAATAAAACAAATAAATAAAATTTTAAAAAGTACAAAAAATATTAATATATTAACTGATTACATAAATAAATAAATAAAACTAACAAATAAATAATTTCAACAAAAAAGAAAACAAATAAATAAACTAAACAAAAATAAGTACAAAAATATTAATATATTAACTGATTAAATAAATAAAACAAACTATATAAACAAATAATTAAAATAAACCAAAAATATTAAAACAATAAATACATGCATTTATACAAACATTCACACATTAAATACCAGTATCAAAGACAGAGGCTAAATATTTTTCACCTTTGTGAGAATCGTGAGGTCTTTTTCTCTCAATGGCAAACCATGCAGCTGAAGAGTCTTTAGGCTGCTTGACTCACACAGGCACTTTTGCACAGCCTTACACAACTGAACAGTCATATTCTTGGAGTGAATCACAGGGGTCTTCTTCTTACTATGAGACCTGTAAGAACCTGAGAAGATACAGACACTCCATCATAATAAGATTCCCCACACTGATGAGTTTGGATGAACCAGGACAGCTTCCTCAGCAAAAACACTGCTACACAATAAGTTTTCTAGCCATTTGTTTTAATGACTTTCATTAAATTATAACTTGTACTGGGCTGTATACATTTTCTAGATGCCAAGCTGTGCATTACATAACACGTGGGCAGAATAATACATTTCCAGGAGATGCTTCTTGCGCACTATAATAGATGAAACTGATACTTTGTGTTTGTCTGTTAACTAACTTTGAGCTCCAGTGCTGGTGAGGTGGCAGCTCTTGATAGCAACATGCTGGAGGTGTTTGTTGATGGCCAGGGCTGACAGGATGGGCGTCCAGTCCGCTAGACTGATTTGATCAGGGTTAAACTCCAACATCCCCCGACTCAGGCTGGCTTTCACCGCACGGACAGGAGCTGATCCCTGAGCCGCACACACATGATCATAGTAGCCTTCAAAATCCTGAGCGCCTCTCCGACGGATCTGCGCTGGTTCCAACATCGTGCAACCTAAATTAGGACAAAAAATTGAAAAAAATTTAAGATCTGGTGTCGTATCGGAAAGCTGTAGGCACCCACAAGTAATGATGCATAAACTATGGCCAATGTGTACTAGAGAAAGGCATGGAAAGTACTACTAAACAGCCAACATGTTAATAATAGGCATGCTAATAAGTAAATAGGTAATAGTGAGAATTGTTCCCTATACTAAAGTGTTACAGAAAGTGCACTTTGTAAAAGTGCACAATCAAATTAAAAGTTTAAGTTTTAAGTACATTATAAATTATGTTTTAATAATCATTTTCATGCTTTAAAGTAGTACACTTATTTTGATGTGTTGACTAACATACTGAAGTACATGCGGACTATGACTGTAGTGTATTATATTACATTTAAAGTTAACATATTTAATTTTTAACATGTAATTACACATATTTAAATACACAACATAGAAGTTTCAATAGAAATGACATTACAGTATATTTTAGTTTAGCATAAACACTTGTCAGACCATTCAGCAGTTACACTTAACTATATTTCAAATACAATAGAGTTATTAAATTACATACACTACCAGTCAAAAGTTTTTTTTTTAAATGTTTTTTAAAAAAAATATCTTCTGCTCACCAAGGCTGCATTTATTTGGTCCAAAGCATTCTGGATCACAATATTAGCAAAAGCAGTAATATTGTGAAATATTATTACTATTTAAAATAACTGCTTTCTATTTAAATAAATTTTAAAATGTAATTTATTCCTGTGATCAAAGCTAAATTGTCAGGATCATTACTTCAGTGTCACATGATCCTTCAGAAATCATTCTAATATACTGATTTGCTGCTCAGGAAAGACTATTAGTAGTAGTATCAAGATTTAAAAAAAAAACGTTGAGTACATTTTTTCAGGATTCTTTGATGAACAGAAAGATCTAAAGATCAGTATATCTGAAATAAAAAGTTTATGTAACATTATACACTATACCATCCAAACGCTTGGAGTCAGTATATTTTTTTTTTGAGGGGGGGAAGGAATTATAGAAATTAATTCTATAATTTTACTATTATTAATACTATTATTTAGCAAGGATGCTTTAAATCAAACAAAAGTGATGATAAAGACGTTTATAATGGAAATACAAGATTTGTATTTCAGACGTTGTTCTTCTGAACTTTGTATTCATCAAGGAAACCAGAAAAAAGTATCAACACAATAATAATAATAATAATAATAATAATAATAAGTGTTTGTTTGAGCAGCAAATCAGAATAATGATTTCTGAGGATCATGTGCCTGAAGTAATGATGCTAAAAAAATCGGCTTTGAAATCACAGGAAAGCATAACACGTTAAAATACATTCAGATAGAAAGCAGCTATTTTAAATAGTAAGAATATTACAAAAACTTTACTGTTTTTGCTATATTTTGGATCAAATAAATGCAGGCTTGGTGAGCAGAAGAGACTTCTTTAAAAATCTTACTGTTCAAAAACTTTTGGTAGTGCATAAAGATCTACTTAGGTGGTTCATACAAAGCACTCAGCTAACAGCTAACTGTATTTAACACAAATGTAAAGCATAATACATTTTCATTTACAATTACATTAGCACAAACAGAGTGACAGTGAACAATTGGAATTAAAATATAATTAAATGAGTGCAGAATGTATCCACACTAATCTATGGATACACAATGAAGAGTTTTACTATAATAAATCTACTGTAAATCACTTCAAGAGTGAAACCATCAGCTAAACGAAATATTAGCAAACCAGAAGAACTGTCTATGCTGACATGAAAACAATTCATACTATCAGCCGAAGGCTTAACTCAAATCAATATACAAATACACGCCACAATAACGTGTATATAACTAATTTGGTCAGGGTAACTTATTCGTCTAATCTCTATCTCTGATAGGTTTATATGCATGTGCATCTGTAATAACAATCCTCAATTTGACGTTGTCTAAGCTACAGTAAGCGGTTTAAAGCTGATTTGGCTTTTTCGTTTAAGTGTTAAAAGCTTGTTACCTGTTTGTTAGTGCCGTTGTCGTGGTTTCCACTCTAGAGACTGATAACCCACCCAGCGTGTCAAAACAAACCGCGGTGGTTTGAAAGAGTAACAGCGTCTCATTCTGCGTGTGAAACTCCATCTGCGTTTCTGCGCTCAGCGCCTCCCGCTGGCGGGAGTTACAACGGCGCTTCTTAAAGGGGCCACGTTATTAAAAAAAGGATTTTCCTTGCTTTTCTGTTGTTGTTTGATTGCTCTGTTGAGCATGACGTACTCTAACAGTCCACATTGATCATTTATGGAAACTAAAATGCAAAATTATTCACATCATAATGGTTTTAACATCACAACAATATGCTATTGTAGAAATTTGAATGGCCACGTAACTAAATTATGCTTGTTGGTGATGCAAGAAATCTTCACAGTCATTCAATTGAATGTGAGGGAATCATACAATTAGAAAAAATGAAATTTAATTCATTTGTATTTACTTTTTGCTCTCTCTCTCTCTCTCTCTCTCTGATGAAAGTCTTAAAGGAACAACTACTTGGCAACATTTGATTTCTAATCAACAATGAAATGTTTGTCATGGTTTTAGTTCTTGGAGAGAATGTGCTGATTTAAAAGCATGGAAATAAGATGCCATATTCCTGACTCTCTCCATGTATTCTGAGTCCCTTCTTTTTTCACTTGGAAAGTAGTTGCAAATGTTTTCCTTGCTTACTTTGAATGCAGTCAGCAAAAAGGACAAAGTTTTGCCTAAATCCAGACTTTTCTACAGAGAAACCTCTCTTAATTGTGTCCAGCATGGTTTGCCCTTTTAGTGCTTCCAAGCTAACAGGAGTTTTTTCATTTTAAATATTCTAATAATCTCAGAATCAGAAAGAAATCTTCCCTCTCTGCGCCTGGAAAACCCATGTCATCTACACTCATATTACAATATGCTGCGATGTGAGTTGGGTCAGTTTACATTTAAATATAATCTATGGTAGAACAGAAATTAGGTTCCATCATGAAATCTATAACTGGATTATGTCTCTCAGTAATGCAAACTGAACTGAGCTTACCGTCATAAATCAATGAAAAATGTATAAAATAATATTGAAGAAACATATTAGACTCTAATGCAAAGAACTAAATTCGGCATTGAGAATGAACACGTCTGAAATCATTATACTATAAAATTCTTTGTTTTACATACAACCAATAATGACCAGCTTCATTTCTTCATCCAAGTTTTGTTTTCCTCTTGCTTATAATGTGTTTTTTTTACTGTTCCTTTATGATGTTATATTCATTTATTTATCTATTTATTTACTGAACACAATATATTGGCATATACTCATAGTCAAATTTGTTTTCATAAATGCCAGGTCAGGGCGGATCTGAGTTGCCATATTTGTATTGGTGCAAGTTATCACAGATGTATTAAATGTGCTAGTCAAGTTAGCTCGAATATATTTATTTGTACAGCACTTTTCATAATATAATTTCTAAGCAGCTTTACAGAAAAGTACGTTTCATTGTCTTAATAATTATTGTCTTTGAGCAAGGACTCTGTTGCAGTTTATTAATTTCAATATTTATTGACCAAAACAGTGGTGTGATATGCTGTTTTACATTTTTATGGTTCAAAAATTGTTACAGTGAGTGAAGTTTGGGGTCAGTAAGATATTTTGAGGGTTTTTAGAAAGTAATTAATGCTTGAGAGGATGGATTAAACTAATCAAATGTGACAGTAAAGGCATTTATAATGTTACAAAAACAATTTATTTCAAATAAATGCTGTTCTTTCGAACTTTGTTCATCAAGTATTAGACCCTTAGAATGATTTCTGAAGGATCATGTGACACTGAAGACTGGAGTAAAAATGCTGAAAATTCAGCTTTGCATCACAGGAATAAATTATATATTAAAATATATTAAAATAGAAGTAAAATATTATAAAATAATATTTCACAATATTACTGTTTTTACTTTATTTTTAAATACTTTTTTTTAAATAATGAATAAGGTGAGAATAAGGAAGCTAAAATAATTAATTAGAATAATATAATATAATATAATATAATGTAGGGCTGTCAAATGGTTAATCGTGGTTATTCGTGATTAATCACTTCCAAAATAAGAGTTTATTATATGTGTGTAGTACCATGTATATTTATTATGTATATATAAATACACTCACATATATATTAAGAAAAAATATGTTATATATATATATATATATATATATATATATTATAATTATATATAATCTAAAATATATACAAATAAATATATAAATATACATAATAAATATACCCAGTACACACATATATATGTAAACATAAACTTTTATTTTGAATGTGATTAGTCACGATTAATCGTTAGACAGCCCTAAATATCATATAATATAATAAAACATAATATAATATAATATAATATAATATAATATAATATAAATTGCCTTATCCTCCTGAGAACCGGGGAAAAAATAGTACAAAAATTAGTATTTTTTCATGTCATTACATTATTTAGAGCATTAAAAAAAAAAAAAAAAGTAATGATTTTTCATTTATAAGTTATGCCATGCTGAAAATTCAGCTTTGCATCACAGGAATAAATTATATATTAAAATATATTCAAATAGAAGATAGTTATTTTAAATTGTAATAATATTTCAGGCTCAATTTAAAAAAATAAATAAATAAAAAGACATGAATGAACATGCATAGGCAAAAATAAATAAATAAATAAAATAAAATAAAAAAATAAATCACCAATACATTTTTTTAATCAAATGTTGTATAAAGATGAATCTTAACTACGTTATAACTGAATGATTTTATATACCATTTTTCTTTATGCAAAATGTGTGTAAAATGGCCATAAACAGGTTTTCTAATTTTATATGTAATTTTTATTTCTCAATGTATCTATAAACTAAATCTAATTGGCATATTAATGTGTTTTTGGGGCAATAAAAAAAAAGAAAAAAGAAGTGTAATAATGGGAGTAATAATTGACAAGATTTTCATTATATATATATATATATATATATAATATAATATTACATAGGAATATTAAAATATAATAATAAATTATAATAAATTTCTTTCCCTATTCATTTGTTGTGTCTCCCAAAATGTGTTACAAACATGTTTTTAGTCCCGGACATGTATAAAATCAACATCCTGTTTCATAACAAAAAATCATATTTTGATTTGAAACCTCATAACATTTTCCTGAGATTTTTAGTTTTAAATGATAATTACAAAATATTATAATATTTCCAAAAGAGTGTCACTAAATTAATATTAGACATTTTTGAAGATCAAGGACAGGGAGTGGTCATGGTGACCCAAACATTTAGATTTAGTATCTCCGAAAAGCCCTGAATGTGCTCTGTACGGGACATCCTTAAAACCATGGCATGTACAGTCTCAGAGAAATTCACTAAAATATAATGTCCTTATATGAGGATGCAGAGTCTCAGGAGGTTAAATATATTTTAAATCTTTATATGATTCTTATCAAACAAAGAAGGAAGTGGAATTTATCTATTTATCTATCTATCTAAAATACCTGGACATCCTACTTCCCTATTTGTGCAGGTGCAGGTGTGTCGGGAGGCCCCGCCCTGCCCGAGTGACAGCCGCACAGATGCCCATGACTGACACGAGGATGTTCTGCTGCTCTCGCGTCGCCTGAGACTCCAGCTCTGTCATTCCTCCCTCAACACTAATAAAACATCACTTCTGTTGCCGCCGGACTCCAAGACAGAAGTTCTGCTAAATAGCTGGAGATTATGTTCAGTGGACTTTTAAAGGAGGAGCCCATTCATGAACTCTCAGACTGCGGTGTGGAGCAGATGAGAACAAAATAGCCTACATTTAACCTAAGCTGTTCTAGCGTGCTGAAGATCGTGCTCTTTTAAACGGGACGGGACTCTGAGAAAGAGAGAGAGAGAAAGATCATGGCTGGATGTTGCATGTCTGCGGAGGAGAAGGAACGGCAGAGGATAAATCAGGAGATAGACAAACAACTGAGGAAAGACAAGAAAGACTCACGAAGAGAACTCAAACTATTGCTGCTAGGTAAGACATGTGCTTCATATTCTGTCATAAACGTGAAAAAGACGTTATAAAACGCTTTTCTAATAGATAGACGTTTGAATAGTTCGTTAGGGGTTTAAAATGACAGAACAGTATATATACAGTTTAAAATTTCGACTAAAACGTATTGTTTACATGTTTATAGTTATTGTAATGATAACTAAACGTGTTACTGTCCCAAATGAAAGGTCACTTAACTGTATATTTTAAGTAAAAATTAGGGCTGTCAAACGATTAATCGCGATTAATCTCATACAGAATAAACGTTTGAGTTTGCCTAATATATGTGTGTGTACTGTGTATAATTATTATCTATTTATAAATACAATGTATATATTGTAAATGTATATTTTTATATACAAAATATTTACAAGTATATGTATTTATTGTATTTATATAATTTATATTAATATTTTGTACATAAATTACATCTTTCTCTTAAATATATGCATTTATTTGTGTGTAATTATATATACATAACAATTACACACAGTACACACACATATATTAGGCAAACTCAAACTTTTATTTTGTATGCATTAATCGCAATTAATCATTTGACAGCCCTAATAGACTTTCATGACTACATTTCTTGACATACACATTTGGATGTGTTGACTAACATACTAAATCACAAAGTTAATATATTTTTAAATGTACTAAATTGTAACCTGATCATTACAAATGTGTAATTACAAATCATTTTAAATACATCACTTATAATGTTCAATAGAAATTACATTAAAGTATATTTCAGTTTAATATAAATGCTTGTCAGTACATTCAGCGACATTTTAACCATATGTCAACAGACTAATTATGAAATTACATATAAAGATGTACTTAAGTCCTACTTGTGTGGGTCAAAACACTCTAAAGTTCAACTAATTGCGTTTAATATCAATTTAAACTTTAATACATTTTCATTTAATAGCATGCACTTTCAGTTTCATTTCATTTAAAAAGCATGCACTTAAGTATTTTATTTTAAAATTAACATACTTCATTTTAACAAGAGAACAGACATGGTACATCCACTAAAATTACTGTGAAAAAATGTGTGAAGTTAGAAAAGCCCTAGCAAGATTTGATGATGTTTTGGGGGTCTGTACGTGTGTGCATTTCTAAAAAGAAATGAACGTGTGGTTTCGCTGCAGTGGCACCGTTTTATACAGCAGTTCCTGGCCGCACGGCCACTGTCTCTGTCCTTGCTATGCAAAAGCATGCAAAGCAGAACCTTCAGTGAGCTCTAAACAAACTTTCCTAAACAGCACTCACACCACAGCAGATACTGTACACACACAGGAGAATAGGCTTTGTCATATGTCATATGTGTGCGTGCATGTGTGGTTTGAGTGTCATTTACTCGTAACAGTGTAGTGTAGTTCATACAGACGTGTGCAGGGTGTGTGAACTGAATCGGTCTCCCAGTAGATTCATTATTACACTGACCACATTAAGAGCTCTGCCCTCGAGACAGGCCGAACGGAAAGGTCAAAATAAGCATCACGTTTACAATACTGCTTTTAACTGTAACTGGTGAGCAACGACTTGTTTTTTTTTTTATAAATGTCAAATGTGGGAATAACGACATGTTTTACTGTATGTAAAACTAAATATTTGCATTGTGCTTTCCTGTGTGTGTGTGCGTATATTTGGGACGTTTTTGTGCTCCATAAGTGATGTAATTTCAGGTGTGACCAGTGCAAAACAACTGTAATATGTGTTATAGTAATATAAAACACATTCTGTTCATATGTTTGTGACAAAATATTGTAATACACACTATGTTTTAAAAAACTATTGTTGGGGAAAAGATATTTAATAGCATATGTACATCTCTATAGTCAAAGGTTTTGAATAATTATGATTTTTTAATGTTCTGAAAGTCTCATGCTCACCAGGTTTGAGGTCGTTTTAAATAACATGATCAAAAAGATTAATTATTACTTAATTAGTATTTAATTATTATTCTTACACAATTATTAATTATGGTTCCTGTTAAAAAAATCTGTTTTTGCTTATAATAATCAGAAATGTTTCTTGAGCAGTAAATCAGCATATTAGAATAATTTCTGAAGTATCATGTGACACTGAAGACTGAAGTAATAATGTTGAAAATTCAGCTTTACTTCAAAAACTTGTTTTAAAATATTGTACAATAGAAAACAATTTTTTTAAAAAGTATAATAATATTTCACCATATTATTGTTTTTACTGTATTTTTGATCAAATAATTGCAGTTTTGATGAGCATTTTCTTTTAAAAACATTAAAAAAATGTAATTTTTAAAAATGTAAATTTTTAATGTAATTATTCCAAATGTTTAAAATTACTATATATATATATATATATATATATGTGTGTGTGTGTGTGTGTGTGTGTGTGTGTGTGTGTAAATTATATTTAACATTAGTCACTTTGGCTTTTATGTAATAGAGTTGTTACTTTTATTATTATTATTATTAAAAGTTTCAAAATCAGTATAATCTGTAATCACTATGTTAAATCTAGCGGAATAAACATAATTATGAAATGCATTAATGTCATTCAGTTGAAAAAGCTGTTACATAAATCTCAGGACTCTTGGTTTCTGAATGAACTCATTCAAATCTGGTCATTTTCATTTGTGTAAAAAATTGCAATGTCGCTAGGACATTCTCAAGATGCTAATTAATGCAAAGTGAAGAATGGTGGAATGGAAAACGGCCCACAGAAGAAATTTTCATTTCAAATTTGAAATCCTATAAGCTGGACCCAAAATGAACTTTTTGCCACACCTGCTGATGGCGAGTGAACTTAGAAAATCTAGTGGCCATAAATATTTCTTACCAGCAAATCTGTGCTATTACATAATGAATTATTTAATATTATTATTTTTTAAATATTATTAATGTATTTAAATATTATTAATATTATTTTAAAATGTTTTTAACTGCAAAAGCGTAATAAAAAAAATTATTTATTATTAATAAATAATAATTAATTTGATCTTTATTGCTTATTGACTGATGATTAAATTTTAAGGTAAAATTTATTAAAAGACAGTATCTCAGCTTTTTTTCAGTTGCAGAACATGCTAATTTCTTTGTATCTTTTGCAGTTTAAATTCATATTTTAATGTACTGTCATTTAAACATTATAAATGTAACTACTGCAAAAATTTTGTGTCCTGCAGCAGTCAGCAAGGACAATTTTCCTCACATTTGGCACTGCATAAGTGTTAATTTTCTGTTAAATTATTCAAGATAATTCAAGATGTATTTTTGATGTAAAATGGAATCATTCTTTGAAGAAAACTGTTTACTGACGCTGGTAAAACCGAAGGAAATATGAGGAAATTAGAGTGATTACTGAGCTTTATGTAATGTGTACTGTCTGAGTACTGTCTGATTGATGTACTCATTACATTACAGCAGTGAACACTAACCAACAGTGTTTGTACACATGAGCCATCCAAAAAGTGAACTTCTCTCAGACAGCTGTAAAAGTGTCAAGCAAGAGGGGCCAGCGTGTCTGTCGTTCACTTCCAGCAGATAACACACCTTCATATCATGCCTCACTGTCTGACTGCAGAGGGCATTATTGTGAACTTTTAGTATGTTTAAGAAGCATGTAACTATAAGGCATTACCTCGAGAGTTAATGCTCTGCCAAAGTTGGTAAATCAACCTAAGAAGTCTCAATTTACTCTGCATCTGACTTGAAGTATACATACAAAGTCTGCGTTCAGTCAAATCATGATGCCACAGTTCTGTAAAATGAAATATGATTTGTAAGTGAGTTTCTAGTGAAGCTGAGCTGTGCGTTTGCTTTAACACATGAAGTAGGCTTGAATAATGGCTTTAGTGTGGAGACTCTCACTCCACTCAGGGAGTGTTTATTGGCCGAGTGCAAGACAGATATTCTGCCACACGGCACTTTAAACAAAACTCTCTGAAACACATACCCCTACTGAACCATTCTCTCTTCTCCGTCTCTATCTTTCACCCCTTTGTCTGCTCTGATTTTTGTGTCTCTCTGCAGGGTGAAACAACTGCAAGTATAGGTATTATTTTTCTCAAGTATACATTTTCATTTCATGTTCATTTCATTACATACAGTATATATATA
>JAHKKF010515485.1:0-34216 GCA_019740295.1 Labeo calbasu
AAGTACTGCAAAACTGTAAAATTTTGAAATATTTTTCCTATTTAAAATAACTGTTTTTTATTTTAATATATTTTAAAATGTAATTTATTCCTGTGATTTCAAAGCTGAATTTTAACATCATTACTCCACTCACATGATCCCTTAGAAACCATTCTAATATTCTGATTTGCTGCTCAAAAAACCTTTTATTATTATTATGTTGAAAACGGCTGAGTAGAATTTGTTCAGGTTTCTTTCATGAATGGAACATTGAGAAGAACAGCATTTATCTGAAATAGAAATCAAATAGAAAATATTTTGTAATGTCTTTATCATCACTTTTGATCAATTTAAACTTTAAAAATATTAAAGCATCCTTGCTAAATAAACATATACTGACTCCAAGCTTTTACATTTTATAATAGCTTTTTTATTTCAGATAAATGCTGATTTTTGGATATTTGTGTTCATCGAAGAATCCTGAAAAAAATGTACTCAGCGGTTTTAAATGGTGATGATAATTATTGATGATAAAAAAATTATTCTTGAACAGCAAATCAGCATATAAGAATGATTTCTGAAGGATCATGTGACACTGGAGTTATGATGTTGAAAATGTAGCTTTGATCACAGAAATAAATTACATTTTAAAAAATATTCAAATAGAAAACAGTTATTTTAAATGGTAAAAATATTATTCAAAATATTACTGTTTTTGCTGTACTTTGGATCAAATAAATGCAGGCTTGGTGAGCAGAAGAGACTTATTTAAAAAATATTAAAAATCTTACTGTTCAAAAACTTTGACTGGTAGTGTATATTTACAGGTAAAAATATCAAGCTATTGTTTTTGACTAACATAAATTGTAATTTATAGGTATTATACAAAAATGTGACAACTTGACCCAGTTATTTAAATGTTTAAAAATATTCACTCAATACTTTTATTTACCTGAATGTCATAGGTCTTGTGATTGATTGATCTGTGCATATGTTTTATTTTTGCCTTCGTCATTGTAAATCAAAATATCATAACTTGATCTTGCAGTGAAAATGAGATTTCTGTCTAGTGACGTGTGCTGTACCAATCATTTAGTCCTCTTAAACCCCCTGCAAGCTATGGTTCATCTGCCTCCAATTGTGAGCCCAACACCCACATCTCAAAATCCAAACAACTGATGATTTTTTCTTTTTCAGTAAGCCATTACACTCAGCTGTAAGTCACAATACGGAAGAATTTGTTCAGTTTCATCATGACTTTAACTATTATTAAAAAGTTGACTCTTGCCTCAAAAATAGGATATTACAATTTTTGTTTGGAGAATCCAATTCAGAACCACACACAGAAATTGTATTGAGTAATTGAATCCACCATCTAAAAGTACTGCCAAAGAAAACTCAGTTTGACTCGGTACAGTATATTTGACAACTGTGACAACTAGCCCCGCTCTACCATAATCTTGATTTATTTTTTACAGATGCTTCATGCACGTCATCTCTTGCAGAGAGTGTGTATTTATGCAGTGTCCTACCAGGGCTTCAGTGCTGAGCTGCAGTTTAAACCTGCCGTCTGTGTTGCCTGTCTGTCTGGAGTGATAACTGTATTATTCATGCTTGCGTGTAGACAGCCCTGTTAATCTCCTGCCACGCAATAGTGCTTCCATCAGCCGCGCTCCTCACGAGCGACCCACATGTGTAAGTGCGTTCGCGTGCACGTGTGTGCGAGGGTGTGTATAAGATGCATAGGTCAGAGCAGGCTGGTTTGGTGTCATAGTGGTGTGTGCAGCAAATCCAGGCCTTTGAGGTCTCAGTAATTAGCTGGGTGGGGGCATTCAGCATGGCCATATATTCACCATGCTGAAAGGGTGCGGGCAGGGGGTCTATTGACGGATGACAGGTGCAGCAGCGGAAGGCGTCAGGAGTTTGGGCAATCGAAACCAGAGCTGCAGTCTAGTAGAACCGTCTCCGGCCCCTAGGTTACCCCTCGCCCCCCTCCTGGGGGTCAAAATTGAAAGCAAGTTCAAGACCCTTTTCCTGCCCTATTTTGCTGTGCACAAGGTCTGCTGTGTGTTTTGTGATTGAATGTGGAGGGTGGACACAAAGAAAGCATGATTGACGCTGTTATCGTATTTTTTACTCTTGTTTAGGTGCTGACAACATGTGTACATAAAATTCTTTTTTTATTCTTTGTGTGTGTGTGTGTGTGTGTGTGTGTGTATATATATATATATATATATATGATGCTTTGTGTTTGTATATATACTTACAATTTATACTTACAATACAATTTATTTATATTTTTTATGCTATTATTATTATTATTATATTATTATTATTTTATTATTATGAAAAACAATGACATGCATATATTAAATGCATCAATATATTATTTTTGTGCTGTGCGACAATTAATCATGACTAATCGCATCCAAAATAAAAGTTTAATATATGTATGTAATGTTTATGTTTATTATGTATATATAAATACACAAATGAGCATGGATACACTTAAGAGAAATATGTTGTTTTTATAATAACTATATTTTTGTACAATATAAATTATATCAATAAAATTGTTTTTTTTTTTTAAATATGTGTATGTGTGTGTATTTATATATACATAATAAATATACACAGTATACACATTCTACACAAACAAAAACTTTTATTTTGGTTGTGTTTATTCATGATTAATCGCTGCACAGCACTAATTATAAAATTCTTTTTAAATTATTAAATTCTAAATGTATGCATATATATGATTTATATGATTTTATGTGTCTATATACTTGAAATTTGCTTACAATACAATTTGTTTATATTTTTTGTTATTATTTTCATTTTTTTGCTGGGCAATGATTAATCGCGATTAATCGCATCCAAAATAAAAGTTTTTGTGTACATAAAATATGTGTTTTTACTGTGTTTATTTATTATGCATATATAAGTACACGCACATGAATATATATATTTAAGAAAAATATGTTATGTTTATATATTAAATATATTTATATGTAATATAAATATATACACATAAATAGGTGTAAATATTTTCAAAATATATACTGTATGTTTGTGTCGTTTTATATATATATATATATATACATATACATATACATACACATAATAAATATACACAGTACACACACATATATTATATAAACAAAAACTTTTATTTTGGATGCGATTAATTGCGATTAACCATTACCCTGCACTATTTTTTATTTTTATNACATAAATAGGTGTAAATATTTTCAAAATATATACTGTATGTTTGTGTCGTTTTATATATATATATATATATATACATATACATATACATATACATACACATAATAAATGTACACAGTACACACACATATATTATATAAACAAAAACTTTTATTTTGGATGCGATTAATTGCGATTAACCATTACCCTGCACTATTTTTTATTTTTATTAAAAAACAACATGCATATATTAAATGCATCAATATATTGTTATTAAATTATTTTTAATGTATTAAATTATTAATGTTTTTTATGTCATATGCTAATGCAATATATAATGTGCATATATGTTTTGTGTGTGTGTATATACCTGCAAATTAAGCTTACAATTTAATTTATTTATATTTTTTATTTTTATTAAAAAACAACAACATGCATTAAATGCATCAATGTATTATAATAAAAATTAATTTTAAATGATTAAATTAATTATTTTTATGTCATATGCTAATGCAATATATAATGTGCATATATATGATGTTTGGTGTGTGTGTATATATACTTGCAATTTGCGCTTACAATATAATTTATATTTTTTATGTTTATTAAAAAAGTACAACATGCATTAAATACATCAAAGTATTATAATAAAATTATTTTTAAATTATTAAATTATTAATCCTTTTTTATGTGTGTTATATATGTTATATACTCATACAATATATGATGCTTTGTGCTTGTGTTAGAGTTTTGCAATTTTCTTTCCACCATATTATTCCACCAATCACATATTATTATATTATATTATTTATTTATATGTACATTTAATATTTTTGGCCTTTTCCCTTTCTTAGACAGAACAGTATAGAGACGACAGGAAGCCAGGTAGGCAAAGTTACTAAAAAAAAATACAAAATACAAACATTTTGAAGAGTTTTTAGGCCTTGTCCCAAATTGCACATATGCACCCACAAGCCATCATTTTTGTAGATCACCAAAGTGTAAACGCAATGTCTTAGGGAGTCATTTGGGACAGGGCCTTACCAGTTGACTCATTAGTGCAGACAAGTACTCTAATAGTCGTTTACTTGTGCACATCCCTACTGTGAAGCATGTACCATTTACATTGTTTTTTTTACACAGCCGGTCCAGCCTGAACTGCTTAATCTTAGTTACCGCCATTACAAATCCTGCTGTCTTGGTGTGAGAGCCAGACAGAAGGCTTTCTCTGAAAGCTTTGGTTTTATTCAGCATTCCTCAGAGGTTTATGGGCAGGTGTTTAAAATTAAGAACAGGATATTTATTGGAAACTTTCTGAAGGCACAAAACTTTTTTTTGCTTACCTCTCAATTAGACACATACTCAACAGACATACAAAAGCACAGGCCGTTGCACACACACGGACCCTCTTACCCTGGCACATTGTAGAACAACTGAACAAGCAGATAAAATGCAAACCCCTGTCGTTGCTCCCACACTCTAACCATTAGCTCAGGTCAGTGTGTTCTGTGGGTGGAGGCCAGGAGTGTATTTTTGACCTGTAATTATCAGGGCTTAACTGTACCGTTGGTACTTTGCAGAAATCAAGGTGCCGCTCTGCAGCTCTAGAGCCCTGCACCAGGTCCTGATTGCAAGTTACTGGGCCGGGGATATCAAGTGCGAGAGCAGAAATGTGAAATCCCAGATAAAACCCAGAGCCTTAAGGAGCCATGAAGTGCATGTAATGAGGAAAGTGATGGGGTTTGGGTGTGCTGAGCACACAGTTGTATGGAGGATGTCTTTGAGTGAGAGTCTCTGTGACATTTGTCCTCCCTAATCCAGGATTTATAGAAGACTCACAAAATTTAACAAGGTTAAATCAGTAGGCAGGTTAGCAAAGCATAACGGAAGCACGGCTTGACAAAAATTAGTAGGCCCTAGACAACCTGTGAATTGCTTGTCCTGCCTTGATGGACACTATTTCACGTTTTGGTGAACTGCTGAAGAATTTGTATGAATTCATTTCATTTTTGTATGATCTGCTTATGTCTTATTGACAGTTAGTTTGGGGTTGAGGTTAAAGGTGGACTTTCATGTGTACGTTCGAATCCTATGAATTCACAAGCAATTTTCCACAATGTAAAAGAGTTAAGTTTTCTAATGAGATTGGATTGAGTAAAATAGCACATTGATGCTGTCCTATATGGTTCCAGGAATGATGCACTTCTCTTTGTTTTTATGCCCTGTTAGGGTTTTGTACAACCGCTAAGCTAATGACCGTATTTTGCAGAGCTTAATAAGTCAAAAATGCATCTGCCCTGGAAAAGCTGAATAATGCCAGATATTAATGGAGCTGGGCCCTGAATGATTCCCGGGTTGGCGTGGCAGTTAAACGCATTCCAGGTTTTGTGGAGGCCATTATTCCTGCTCCTTAATCACCACCTCTGCTTTTATTACCCCCAAAGCCTCACTGTGTGGCTCGGGGAAACCACATGTGGGCACAGGCCAGGAAATGTCGAGCAGACAAGAAAATGTCTTCCTTTCCCCTTAAAAGTAATAGCCTTAACCAAACACCAAAGGCAGGCTGTTCTTAACCAGATTGTGCTGTCTATAACCGTTTATGGGATGTTGGATGCTGTACTGGAGGGATTGTTGGATACTGGTTCTCAGGATGTTTTATAATAGTTGTGCAGTACAACTGATTCCAGGAAGTCTTATAGTTTTCATGTGTCATTTGAGATTGTGTTGAGAAAGCTGATCTTAAATGTCATCCTAAGTCAGTGCTTCCCGACCCATTCCTTGGAACCCACTTCCCAGAATGTTTTAGTTGTCTCCCTATTTAATACAGTAACAAACAGATGAGTTGAATCAGATGTTTTAATTAGATTCAAATTCACATGTAAAGAATTTTGTCTAAATAATCGATTTTTAATGAAGGCTTGAGAACTATTTGACTGTGGCTGTTGATCATAATCATTTAAGTTATTGCAGTTTTTATCTTGCAATTCTGACTTTATCTCTTGCAGTTCTGATTGTATATATCACAGTTCTCTCTGTATATATCACAGTCTCTGTTGATATATTTTTCATGTCTATAAGGCAATTATGCACGCAGTCTTGATTCTATGAACTTGTTTCATGCTCAGGTTCAAAGAGACTGAGACGGCAGAAAGCGCATCCTGTTTGATTTTACAAAAGCACAACGTTTCGTTGTTATTGTGAGTGCACGCAAATTTCCATATTTGAAGTCAACAAATGATAGGTGAGCGTTTGGATATCCTGCCCGATGTACTATATTACCACAGACCAGCCGTTAATGATCTGTTCTGCAACTAAGTGACTAATAAAATTTTGGTCGACCAAGCCGGTTCTCGTTGACCAACGTTTAGTCAACTATTAGGGGGCAGCCCTAGAGTTTATATTTCTTAATTCTGACTTAATAACTCGCAATTGCATGTTATAAAGCCAGGATTGTGAGATATCAACTCGTAATTCTGAGAAAAAAGTCAGAATTGTGAATTTTTATTTCGCAGTTCTGACTTTATTTCTCAGAATTGTTAAATTTAAACGTGCAATTCTGAGAAAAAAGTCCAAGATGTGAGTTTGTATCATGCAATTCTGAGAAAAAAAGAATTGTGAGATGTAAACTTGCAGTTGTGAGATTTTTATTCAGTGGCAGAAACGGGCTTCCATTGATTGACGTTGACTGATGAATTAAATAATACAAAAAAAATCCCATTTTGCCTATTTTTACTTTTTGATTACTGTCCCTCTCATTTAAAATTCACTTAAAGTTTAAAAACACTGATAATGCATCAGCAAATCCCAAAATAAACATCCAATTTCCATACTGTACTTTAGAAGTTCATACTGTACAACATAGTGTTTTAAAGATTTTACTTGTAGCGTTTAAAAAGATTTTTTTTTTATTTTGGATTTTGGTGTTTTATTTTTAGTTCATTTACAAACACACACACACACACACACACACACGTGTGTGTGTGTGTATGTGTGTGTGTGTGTATGTAAAATAACAGACAATAACATAAAAAAATTTGCTTATTGGGCAGCCAGAATTTTTATATCACTGCATCCCTACTTGCAGTTTTTTAAATTGGTGCTCAGAGTAATGTGAAGTTGAAGTTTATGTGAGTGAAATATTCAAATTAAACTATTCAAATTAAAGTCTAACTAAAAAAAAACTGAATTTATTATCTTTCTGTAGAAACAGTTGTGAAGCATATTTGTGATATTTCTTGCATATGAAATGTTTCCCAGAGATTAGCTCATCTCGAGTGACTCTTGTATCAGAAATTTGCACAGCTTTATTTAATCCCATCTTTATATGGATGACAATACATTTTTAGAGTAATAATAATACATACATACACATTTTCATGGCCGGTCAAAAATATCTGCAGTGGATAAAGTTTTCTAATTCACCTGCTATTGGCAGGTGTGGCAAAAGTTAATTTTGGATCTTGGCTGCACATTATCCCAGCTCACATCCACAGGAGAGGAGCAGTGCTTCAGTCCTGGATTAATGAGGGAGGTCTCATCCCTGACACGGTCCATCCATCAGTTCCCTCCAAGGCCTTCTCCTTAAGGGACAACAGAGTGGGGGGTATAGATGATGAAGAGGGCTAATTAAGCCGCCATGATGTTTTGTTTTATTATGGGCTCAGTTTGAAATTTTCAATAAATCTTATTAGCATAGGAGCTGCTCGGAGACGTCTGACTGAAGGTGTGAAGTGGGTCTGCTGTTTACACTGAGGCTAACAGCTGCACACTTGCGAGGGCTGTAAAAAACATAAGCTGCGCTGGTGTCGCTGTCGACACACTGTCGGCTGATGCCATAATTCATGTGTGTCATCCGCGAGATGCTGTGTGAGGGGAGGGGAGTAGGTGAGTTTTTTAAGCTCCTCCTGTTTACCCACTGCCTGATGGCCCCCTGTAGAGAGCAACAGCAATTATCACCTTGGAGGAATGTGGGAGCCTTGTGTTAAATTCCCTTTGACCCTTTAGTAGAGGAGGTCAGGAGGTGGTGATCCCCCCAGGGAGCAGCAGGCAGTGAGAGGTGGGGGGGATGCCATGGATGGGTGCGTTTGGGGCTGTTTCTCATGGTCAGGGAAACTTGAGTCTGACATTGCTTTACAACTGCAGGCTGACAAAGTTGGTTGGTTCTCCTCAAATAGGATTTTTATGGCGCATTTGCAATGCAAACGGCTGCTTTGCTGTCTTAGTTTGATTGCATCAGGACTGGGTTCATACTTTTAGGACAGGCAGTCAGGTTAGCACATCCATCAGGATGAACTTGGAAGCTTGTGTTCTTCACACACTCAAAACACCTGAATCAAGACTCTTCTGCAAAGCTCTTTAAATCATAGCAGTCAGACTTCTCGCTTTCCATTTATTACTGAAATTGAATAATAGGAATACTCTTTAGGTTTCTTATAAGAATCATTCACCCCAAAATGAAAATTCTGTCATCATTTCTCACCTTCGTGTCATTCCAAACCAAATTAAAAATATTTTAATGTTAAAAAATGTTCAGTTTTTCCATAGAATGAAAGTTCAAATGTCCAAAAAAACACTGATAATTTTTTTTAAATATTCTTATTTTTCTGAATAAAGTAAGTCATACAACATGTTGGAAGTTGGAACAACATGATGGTGACTAAATATTAATGTAATTTTCATTTCGGAATGAGCTACCTTTTTAAACAATTTAACATGTAGTGATACACTGTATTAAAAATTTAATAAAGTTTTGAGCAGTGTTGATTTCATTAATTAAAGTACCTCTATTATGGATTATGAAAGGTTCATATTTTGGTTTTGGGAGTCCCCAACAACATGTTGACATACATGCAAAGTCAAAAATAATATGCAATTATTTTTACCTTATTTGCTTAACGACTCCCAAACGATTCTCTAAATGATTCATTTTTCCAAACCCCTCCTTTGCGTGACGCTAATCTGCGGTGATTGGTCCGATGACCCCATCAGTTGTGATTGGTCTACTGCGTGCAGCGCATGTCGGAAACGGAACGGCCATCACCATTACATTAAAAACCTAAACAGCCATGGTATATGCGTTAGCCCAACGCAGAAACATATTGATAAAGCACTGCAGTATGTATACCAACGTATTGCTCTTTTCTTTATCCCTACTCCAAGTAATAACAACAACAAACATTCACTATTCATCGACACATTTCTAGACAGTTGTGAGCGAACAGATATTGCTGTTAACTGGATAGCCAGAGACCTACAAGCTGTGCGGAGTGAACAAAACATGCACAGCTAAACAGGTATTTTGCATGCCACAGTGTACATAAGAACAACAGTTTTTAAAGGATTACTCCACTTTGAGAATAAAAATTTCCTGAGAATTTACTCACCCCCATGTCATCCTAGATATTCATGTCTGTCTTTCTTTAGTCACAAAGAAATTAAAGTTTTTAAGGAAAACATTCCAGGATTTTTCTTCACATAGTGGAATATAATGGAGCTCAACGGATTAAAGGTTAAAAATGCAGTTTCAATGCAGCTTCAAAAGTCTCTAAATGACCCCAGCCGAGGAATAAGGGTCTTATCTAGTGGAAAAAATCAGTCATTTTCTTAAAAAATAAATACTTACTTTAACCACAAATGCTTGTCTTGTCTAGCTCTGCGATGCACATGCGTACTCTGTGCACACCGGTTCAAGACAGTTAGGGTATGTAGAAAAACTCCCATCTCATTTTCTCCATTTTCTTCAAAATCGTGCTACATCGTCTTACCTTTTTTGTAACTTCTTGAGGGTATTTGACCCTCCTTGCACATTCACTTTGTAAACACTGGGTCGGTAATTCTGAAGCGATGTACAGTAGGATGATTTTGAAGTTGGAAGAGAAAATGAGATGGGAGTTTTTCGACATACCCTAACTGAACCCTAACGGGTTTACCCTCAATTTACTTTTTAAGTTTTCCCAGGTCTGTGCGCACAACAAGTGGGCGGGCAGTATGCTAATGTTTCATGTTGACGTCAGCATGAAACAGCTTGGGATTCGTTTTAAAAACACTCGTTTAAATGACTCTGAGTCAACTCTTTCTTTTGAGAGGCAGTAACTTTATACACGGTGCTCTTTCAGATTTAAAACTTTGCAGGATGTTTTCATTGACTTAGACATTGACACAACAGGGTCACATTTGAGATGCATGTACACTCTTGGACAAAAAGCTACATAAGCTGTCACTTAAAGAGATAGTTTAGCCAAAAATGCTAATTGGGTCTAATGGATACCTGTATGAATTTACTGGTACCCATTGACTTCCATAGCATTTTCCCCCCTTTGGAAGTCAGTGGTTACTAGAAACTGTTTGGTTACCAACATACTTCAGTATACTTTTTTTTTGTGTTCAACATAAAGAAATTCGGTCCCAATTTATATTAGGTGACCTTAACTACTATGTACTTTCATTTAAATTGATCTTTTGCTACAGTGCACTTATTATGTACATGCATGTTTTTACATTGTACTTATATTTTTAAAAATACCTAATTACATCCGTAATTAATTTCTGTAATTACATTTATAATTACACTGTTGACCCATCCCTTACACCTTAACCTACCCATACCACCAAACCTGTCCTTAATTTTACCGATATCTGACTTCAATAGAAGCAAAAATGTTTTCCAATGCAATATGAAAACAATAAGAATAAATCAGCTTTCTGTTGATGTATGGTTTGTTAGGATAGGACAATATTTGGGATTCGAGATACAACTATTTGAAAATCTGGAATATGAGGGTGCAAAAAATCAAAATATTGAGAAGATCACCTTTAAAGTTGTCCAAATGAAGTTCTTAGCAATGCATATTACTAATCAGAAAGAAAAGTTTTGATATATTTACGGTAGGAAATTTACAAAATGTCTTAATGGAACATGATCTTTACTTAATATCCTAATGATCAATCATTTTGACCCATACAATGTATTTTTGACTATTGCTAAAAATATACCCATGCTATCTACAACTGGTTTTGTCATCCGGGGTCACATATTAGTACCTAAATTAGTACCCACTGTGACAGCTTTTGTACCCTGGGAGTGTGAATATCTGGTATAAACAGTAATATGTCTCGGTTGTCTGCTGTGACCAGATCAGCCGAGATGGATGTTAATATCAGGTGTAAACGGGACCTATGATGTTTGTGTCACGCATCATGCAATGTTGTGATTTCATTTATAAATCACAGCTTAACAAGGCACACCACATCATGAAGACTAACAGCATTGGATGCTGACTCTGTCTGGATGGGCTTTGAGTGTTATTTGCGTGTACTTCTAGTCATGTGACCCAAAACTGATTATGTATGGTCGTTTAGAGCTGTAGTGACAAGGCCAGCTGCAGACCGTTGACAGCTGCAATACAGTTTACATTTTCAGTCTGTCCTTTTAGCCTCTCATAATTCACACCTGATATCTCCTGACCTGTGTTCATGTTGAAACAAACAAAGGAGTGGTTGTTTAATAGTGATGAGAGCTCCTAATAAGACATCTCTGAGAGGTGATTACCTAAACGGCCCCCAGAGACAAGACAAGGGCAAAGACTGGGCCCCTAACCATTTTAGACAGGGGCCCAGTCTCTTACAAGACCTTCCTCTTCCCAGAGCCCTTTCTTACATGAATGTTAATGAGTTGATAATTCCTATTGTAGCAACACATGTTGTTTTCTGAAGTGAATGCATTTTGTAGTGTTAATGGTTCTTGATACGTTCATGATACATTTAGAGATTAAGGGTAGTTCACCCAAAAGTTAAAATACTGTCATCATTTGCTGACCCTCAAGTTGTTCCAATTTTATGCGAGTTTCTTGCTTCTGTTGGACACATAAGAGAATATTCTGAAGAATGCTGGTAACCAAACAGTTGACGGTAGCCATTGATTTCCAAATACTGTGGAAGTCAGTGGCTACTGGTAACTGTTTGTTTCCCAGAATTCTTCCAAATATTCTCTGTTGTGCTCAACAGAAGAACGAAATTTATACAGGTTTGAAACCACTTGAGGGTAAGAGAATGGTGACAAAATTGTGATTTTTGAGTGAACCAGCTCTATGTATTAATTTATTTTATAAAAAAAATCTAATGTAAAAAAAAATAAAAATAAAAATGCAGTTGTAAACTGTATAAAATAGTACACAAGCCCAGATGTGTATTGGTATGTTATATTATATTATATTATATTATTTTATATTATATTGTATTATATATTATTTCTTTATTTTAAAAGGGAAAAAATTATATGAATTATCAAAATAATTATAATATTATAATTTAAATAATTATTATAAAGTAAAATAATGTCATGTAAAATTGTTAAAACTGTATAAAAATATTATGTAAGTCCACTCAATGTCTTGCTTTATTATATTATATTATATTATATTATATTATATTATATTATATTATATTGTAGCTTTATTTTAAAAAGGAAACAATTATATGAAATATATATAAATATCGATCAAAAATACAATAAAATGTAAAACTGTATACAAATATTATGCTAATTCACTCATATGTCGCTGTAGTTATATATTAATTATATTATATTATATTATATTATATTATATTATATTATATTAGATTTGATTTGATTTGATTTGATAAGGTTAGATTATTGCTTTATTTTGAAAAGGAAAAAGAATTTAAATATAAATAAAATAATATAAATAAAATGTAAAATTGTTAAAACTGTGCAAATATAATTATATTATTATATTATAGCTTTATTTTGAAAAGGAAACAATTATATAAATTATATATAAATTATCAATCAAAAATACAATAAAATGTAAAACTCTTAAAACTGTATACAAATATTATGCTAGTTCACTCAATATATCTTGCTGTAGTTATGTATTATATTATATTATATTATGTTATATATTATTATATTATATTATATTATATTATATTATATTATGCTATATTATGTTATGTTATGTTATATTATATTATTGCTTTATTTTGAAAAGGAAAAAGAATATAAATATAAATAAAATAATGTAAATGTAAAATTGTTAAAACTATGCAAATATATTATATTATATTATATTATATTATATTATATTATATTATATTATGTTATATTACATTATAGCTTTATTTTGAAAAGGATTATATAAATTATATATAAATTATCAATCAAAAATACAATAAAATGTAAAACTGTTAAAACTGTATACAAATATTATGCTAGTTCACTTAATATGTCTTGCTATAGTGATATATTATATTGCTTTATTTTAAAAAAAGAAAAATAATATAAATCATCAATCAAAAACAAAATAAAATGTATAGTTGTAAAAACTGTAAAAAAATATATTATGTAAATCCACTCAATATATCTTTCCTGTTGTTATATATTATACTATAGTATATTATAGTAAAACTGTGTAAAAATCTTAAAAGTCTACTCAATAAGTTTTGTTATAGTGTGTATATACTTTATGCGTATGGGTAACTCCAAAATCTTAATTTAGCCCCTGGACACATTCCTGAGTCTTTGAATATAGACGAGAAACCATTGATTCAGGAAGCACTCTGATGTCTGCCTTAAGAATATTTGCCTTTGGAAGGATAAACAGAATTTTTAAAAAAGATTTAAATATTGACCTTGTTATAGTCTTTGTCACAGGTGGCATGGGGTGTTTGTCTTTGATGGAATTTAGATTCTGTACCACTCATGAGTGCTATTCTAAGGGGAGTAGCCTTTTCCTATTGTTGAAGAGGCGCATCATTTGCAATCATTGTCAGATGTTGAAAGCTGACTTTTCTTTTTATGTTACCTTTAGAGTGTGACTCACTGCACTTGCCCGCACAAGACATATCAAGTGTGTCAGAGTTGTGAGAGAGGTAAGAGACGGTATTGATCTGCCGTATTGATGGAATCTATTCTCAAGTCTCTTAGTCATAACAGATATTTCTTTCTATTTTCTGAGTTTGCTCTGATTTATATTGCTGCAGAACACAGAATGGCTTCTCTGTTAAGTTAGCTTTCCCACATCAGCCCAGCTTATAGACTCACTGAGGTGGCTCTCTGACCCTCAAGACCATCAATTAGGTTCTGTCCTCAGCAATTTGTGTTCAACTGTACCATAATTAACTCCACTGTGAAAGCAGCCATCCTTAAATACAAGGGCCCTTACACTTGTGACAAAGCAGAGAAGCCCCACGGTTTTGTCAGATTACTTCGCTGTGTCAAATTAGTGCCAGTCTAAGGCCAACCCCTTTTAGACATTAGGGGTCCTGTCCTGAGCACTCCACAGCTCTGTCCCTCAGGAGCCCGTGTCCATGATTTATTTAATATTACGGGTCCAGTCCTGAGCCAGCAAAAATGTCTCATGCAGTTTACCCCATCTAGCCCCCAACAAAGGACCTGTCTGTGCTGTATGGATGGATCCCTCCAGAGCTCTGCTACACTCTTCCGCACACGGTGGGACTTGAACTTCAGTGTTGCCATAGAAACCTAATCCCCCCTCCCGAATCCCCGCCCACCACCTTCCCCCTCTTGTTCACAGCCCTTTGCAGACTTTAATGACTGTAGTTGCAGTTTTTACTGCTTTGAGAAGCATTAAAACTAAGGTCAGCCTATGTCACTTTACAAAAAATGAAACTTTAAGTCGGCGGTTTAAGAAACAAGCTGGAATTTATTTATTTAGTTATTTGATTTAAATTTAGGCAAAAGCACTTTTTTTCATGCACCTGTCAAGTTTGAGATTTTGGGCTTTTTGGTTTTTCATAAAGTGTTTTTATAGTGGAAAAAAAAAATCCAAAAATCCCTGTTAGGTGTTTCTTTTATAGCACTTTAACTATTTGCGTCAATAGATTTCAAATACAATCCATATTTTAAAAGGCTGTGTTTTTTTTCTTCTACACTGGGCCTTAAATCCCCACTTTAGTAGCACTTACACACACCAAACTTTTTTATTCCTGCCTATATCCTGCAGGTTTTTACAGAAGGATTTGTTCATTTGTATTATATACAACATTTTACACCCCCCAAAATTGTGAAAATATATTGTTTTCTGTCTGTTCTAAGTATTTTCTGAATTATGGATTAACAAAAATAAGATACCCAAAATTCCCTCTGTAAAAACATTTGACTCTAATATGTCAAAAATTAAACAAGAAATCCAGTGTTTAGATTTTTGTACTAGAAATGTATGCAAAGTAGCACATATTTCAGTAAATAATGCCTCATTTGCATATTTAAACCTAACATTTTAGAAAACTTGCAATACAAAAAATGCAATTATCAATGTATGCAATCAACTGGGTAAGTAAGGTGATAACTGTTAGTTATTTTTTTTTTTACCCTATTCACCTGCAGTGTCTCGCCTTAAATTTAATGTTTTATTATTTTTAATTTAATAGTCTAAACATTCACTAGACCTATTTAATCTTACTATCGCATTTAATATCGCATACAAAATAAAAGGTTGAGTTTGCCTAATGTATGTGTGTGTACTGTGTGTAATTATTAGGTATATAAAAATACGAACATGTACATGTATATATTTAAGAGATATTTACAAGCATATGTGTTTATTACATTAATTTGTGTGTATTTGTATATACATAATAATTACACACAGTGCACACACATATATTAAGCAAAGTCAA
Source organism: Labeo calbasu (assembly GCA_019740295.1). Lineage (NCBI taxonomy): Eukaryota > Metazoa > Chordata > Actinopteri > Cypriniformes > Cyprinidae > Labeo > Labeo calbasu. Next base: position 15,850 of record JAHKKF010515485.1, read on the forward strand.
ACTTTTATTTTGTATGCGATTAATCGCGATTAATCGTTTGACAGCCCTAAATTTAATAAATAGCTCTACCAGATGTCTTGACTAATTAACTTTATCTAACTACTTTTATTAAAAAACATTTTTTTTACTTTATTTTATCTGATTCAATTGTATTGTATTGTATTGCGAGACGATCGCATCAACATAAAGTCAAATGACTAGTCGCCTAAAGATTAATAACTAAATTGCTTTCAGTTTTACATGTTGGAAATTAAAAAGCCTAGACTAACAACATAGAGTAAATTAAAGATTTGAAGATTAAGCAGTGTTATAAATAATTTGAAGGCACTCATTAGGGCATGATTATGACAAGAATTGTCGATTATTACCTTAAAATTGTAATTGCGATTATTAATTACGATTATCACAATTTACATTGAATTATGTTTTGAATAGCTTTGAAGCAAAGTTTTTTATTTTCATTGTTTGAAGCAACTGCATGCCACATTTTTATGTGTAGTTTCTTCTTTAAATATAAAAAAGTAAAAAAATTACAAATTAAAACAATGAAAAAAAAATCTTAAGATAACTCGTAGGAAAATCACACACACACATCTTAAGCAGAATAATGTAAGTGGATTTATTTAGTTATTTATTTTGTAATTGCGCCTTTAAACGATTACATAATTGTGATATCTGTAATTGTAATCGCGATTATAAATTTGATTTATTTTGCAGCCCTAGCTAGCACTCACACTAATACTATAGCAGTATTAGTGTGAGGACAAATGTAGTAGTGTGTGTTCATGTGGAAAGTAATGTGTGGAGAAGAAAATTCATTGGTATAATCAGATTCAGAGACAGTCTTTTAACTCTCCACTGAGGTTTGTTAAAGATACCGTCTAAGTCGGCTGCTTCTCTTGTACTCACACACACATTCATGCGTGAGCACTTAGATGTGACACAACCTGGCACTCACTGCCTACACACACACACACACACACACACACACACTCTTACGGTCTCTTACAGACACACACACACATGCATAATACAGGCCTCTGGGAAAATGCAGTGTGTAAAAGAGGGAGAGTGAGTGTGATTTCTGAGTGAATGAATTTAGAGTACGGATGAGTGTCACACTCATGCCCGTCATGTTTTTCCTGCCGACGTTCAGTGTGTGAGGTAGACTCAGACGTGAGATTCCCCTCATCTATTATTAGTCCTATGGTCTGCTGCCTCAGCACAAAAAGCAGACCATACAGCCAATTCTTTGTACTCCTTTTAAATGAAACTTCCAGCAAATTTGGACTCAATGGGACACAATTTCCATTGTGTACACTTGAGAAAGTGCAGTGCAAACAGGGCTGTGTCCTCTTTGACCAGACTCCTTAATCACTTAGAGGAGAGAATGAGGCAAAAAGAGTGTGATCACTTGAGTGAAGTTAGAAAACTTGAGTCAGGTTGGGTTTTTGAATTTCTCAAAATAATGTATTATTAAAGATGTATTTTGTGTTCATGCTAAGTACGTCTAGGATAAGACTGCACTACAGAAGAGTTTTAAGGGGGAAAGTACAGAATATGTGTACATAAACAAACAGTGATGGATTTGACGGATATTTCGGGTTTATCTAATTTGTAACCCTGGACCACAAAACCAGTCATAAGGGTCTATTTTTTGATATTGAGATTTATACATCATCTGAAAACTGAATAAATAAGCATTGATGTATGGTTTGCTAGGATAGGACAATATTTGGCTGAGATAAAGCTACTTTAAAGTTGTCCAAATGAAGTTTTTAGCAATGCATATTACTAATGAAAATTAAGTTTTGATATATTTACAGTAGGAAATTTACAAAATATGTTCTTGGAACATGACCTTTACTTAATGCCCTAATGATTTTTGGCATAAAAGAAACAATCTATAGTTTTGACCCATACGTATTTCTGGCTGTTGCTACAAATAATACCCGTGCTACTTAAGACTGGTTTTGTGGTCCATGGTCACATTTGTCCTTGCATGTTTATGCCTTTTACTATACTGCTCACTTGTTCAGACTACATGATATAAGCCCTGTAGTACCAAGTGCAAGTGATATGCAAACTAAATAATAATAATTAAAACATTCCCAGTAACTTGCAGTTTCATGTTTAATCAACAGAAATTGCTAGAAAGAGCTAATTTATGCAGTGCAGCTTTAATAATAAAAAATCTGAGTGTCTATTTACATAATTTATAAAAGACTCCTGCGAAACCACGTTGTGTTTTTTCAAGTGTCCTAATATTGCGTTGGAGTCTCCAGCAAAGGTTTAAATGCATCTAAGGTCAGAAAACATTATAATTTTCTTAGAACATACATTTATACAGTAATTTGTCTGTGATTTCGAAATGGTTCGTTTGAAGCAGCTTTGAGTGTAATATCTGTAAACCCCTCCCTTCCATAAGTCTGCGCTGCTCTGATTGGTCAACTGGCCAAGCCTGTTGTGATTGGCACAGAGAGGAGTACTTGAGCAAGTTAGCAAGCGCTACCATCTGTGTTGCCAAGTTCGTGGTTGTTTTTGATGTTGCGGGTTGGAGCGACCACAACAACGTCATATTTAGCCCCTGGAATGTGAATTTACCAGGGGAACCCCGACAAAAAGCGTGTATTTTACACCCCGGAACACAATATTTAACAGGGACAGCGACTGGGCTAGTTTTGAGTAGCAATTGGGCGGGTTTTGTTGTTAAAACCTGGCAACCCTGAGTTGCACCCTTACATGAAACAATATTAAAATGCTCCAATCTGTTCTCAAAATAATGACATAAAAACATTTTTCTAACCCTTATGCAAGCGATTCGTGCCCACAACCTAAAGTTTAAGTGCTAAACTGTAAACACTTCACAAAACAATAATGGTGTATACATTAGCTAAGTGCTAACGTGACTAACTGATGAAACAACACGGTTTGTAAACCAAAAGATGTCCAAGATACATTCTTTATTATTAAACGAAGTAATTAGAACAACAACAGTCTACATTAATCGACACATCCTTAGGAAATAGTGGGTTCACAGCAAATTATCAGAACTTATTAAATGCTTATTAAAAGCACAAAAAACTTGATATTTTGAGCACTTGAAAATGTACCCATAACATATCAGTCGTACTTACAGGTTGTGGTTCAGAGATGTTTGTTAAATAAGATTAACAAACATCTCTGAAATAAATAAGATTAGAAGCCAAAGAAGATAAAAACCAAGATAAGAGAAGCAGTCCTCTGTGAAATGATGAGCACAACAAAAGGTTCGAATTGTATTTTTTTTGCTATCGTGGAAACAAATGATTTCTTCACATCATCTTTCAGCAATAAAAACAAAAGAAACTTGCTTTCAAAGTGCAGAAACCAGCATCTTCTCGACATAATGTAAACACACTAACTGGTAGAAGTGTTTGTCAGTAGGTCAGTAGGTCAGTTCATATTTCGCGAGCAGGCGGAGATTATGCAAATGTGTTACCCAGTGACGTAGATCGAACAGGCACAAGATTCGAAAATATGACGACTCGTCAAGGCAGCTCTAAGTTGACTCTTTTTTTTTGAGACATTATCTTTATAAAGCCCTTTTTTTTTTATTAACAACTTTGCAGACTGTTTACATTGAAGCATAGCTACGTTATAAACTGCAAAAGAGAGATTTTTTTTAATAAAAATGATCATTTACACTCAATACGTTATTGCATACTGTTTTTATGTACTACAATACTGAAGTGCAAATATCTGCCACTTGCACTAAGTAGTAGAAATGGCATCTAACTAATATTATTGCAAAGAAAGTACTGCTATTACACTGCTTGCATACTGTAAATAGAATCTATCGCTATTTGCACTTAGTGTAAATAGTATCTATCACTAAAAAATATGCTATTTTCACTTAGTGTAAATTGCATTTAATTGAATCAAATAGCCGCTGCCTAAAAAATATATTTAAAGGTGCAGTGTATGTACTATTTGTAGTTCCATATGTAATTGCAAAAACAATTACTGTTTTCAGACAGGTTTCACTTCACAAGACAGCACTCCCACTGTCTGCCATAAACTGATGCCACTGATTTTGGGTTAGTGTTGCAAGGCACATTAAAAAGGGGTAGTATACCCTTTTTTTTTTTAAACTGTGAATGTCAGTGGGATCCAGTGTTGCTCGAACCTCAGCAGTCTTCAAATTATCTTCTTTTGTGTTCTGCAGATGTGTGCAAGTTTTGAACAACATGAGCGTAAGTAAGTCTGGATGACAATTTCCTTTTTGTCTAAACTGTCCCTTAAAAATGGCATAGCAGAAAGAATTTTAACATCAACGTCATTGTGTTTGTTGTTTGTGATTAACAACCTTATGCTGGAGTAAATCTGGGCAGCAGATGCGCATAGTTTAACCTATAAATTTGCTAATATATACTATTTTAGAGCAAGAACAAACTGCTTTCCATCATCACAGATCCACCGAAGCCAACCAGACACTCTAACATCAGCCCTTTGATGTGCTGGATCAAATGTGAGGTAGATCCAGAGAACATGTTCATTAAGGCAAGGAAAACAAACATATGGCAGAGAAGAAAGAAATGAGAGTATGTGGAAGAGGAAGACCTTGGGAGTGCCTTGGCCCCTGTCTAAAACTGTTAGTGGCCCAGTCTTTGTGGGCGTCTTGTCTCTGGGGGCCGGTCGGGTAATTATCAGTGATGGTGCACGTGTGGGAGTGTGTGAATGGGGCCGTGCGTCGGGTGTCCGGGACCCACTGTTTGCGTTCTCACTGCACCCCATCAGCGGGATGCCCCGAACTGAGCGGGGCGCCCTGAAAAGTGAGTCCAATCCCTCCCTTTTCCAATCTCATCTCCACTCCTCCCCACCTCATCCCTCTCTTGGTCGGCTTCTCCCCAGGAGAATGGGAAGAAGTGGAGGAGGACGTAAAGACCCATCTTCGACATGTTTGATGGGGGCCCTGTTGGACAAAGCCCTCTTTCCTGTTCGTCCATGTGGAAAATTATGGCGGAGGAGGAGGGAGACAATTAGTGGGATCTGCTAATCACCCGGGCAACACTCATTTAATTGACATGTGAAATTTTGTTTAATCTAACATGTCGATAGGCAATATGACAAAGGCCTGGAAGCCAAGGACTAGACAGCTTATTATTGGAGGACGGTCTTTGTAAGGCCGGGTGTGCGGAGCGAGTCTGAGTGGGGGTTGACGTGAGGATTAAATGCCATTATCCTCACAATGCATTCGGACAAATAGCGATGCACACTCTCACTTAGGTGTTTTTATGTTTGTTGTTTGTTGCCGCAAAACAGTGGGCTTTTTTATTACTTTAGTGATTATGGCTTTGGAGGTTTTACGGGAGAAAGCGGCTGCAGTTCAATGAAACTTGCGAACATGAGAGTTTGGGCTATGAGTGGCCACTTTTGTATTCGCAGAAATCAATAACCTATTGAAGGTCACTGAAAAGGGAGCACTCACACCTCACACTGTTGAATTGACTGAAGACTGAGAGCCTTATAAGCACAGGCGTTTGCTTATTATAGTTTGCAGAAATTCAAGCGATGGCATAATGCAGTGTATTGAAAATGCATCTTAACCAGTCATGAGGAAATACCAGCACTCAAAAATGATTATGCTTTAGTGAGCAAGATGTTAGCTAAAAATCTCCACACTGAAATCAAGACACCCAGAAATGATTCAGTATTAATGTTTAGACATGACAAACTTATGCATTTGGCTTCAGCTTCACTGTTCTAACACGTTTTCTTATTTGTCTTTCAGTGGGCCAGTTGTCTCTTTGAAATCACCAGGGAGTTAAGAAGTTAATATCGGAGAACAGGTAGGCCTAACCAGTCTTAATGTTTTTCTGCAGCCAAATATTGTTAGTGTGTGTTTTTGTGCTTGTCACATGTGATGTGTCACAAGATTGTCAATTGTCAATGTTCATAGTGATGTCCCCAATAAGAGTTACTCAGTAGAGGTGAACTTGATTTAAAAAAAATAATTGTATTTAAATTCCTTTGTGGTAGACAAAGTCTAAAACAGTTCTAATTCATGGTTGTTTATGATCGCTATATTGTACTTTCCTTTAAAAGTGAAATTATAGAATGCATTTGCAATCAAAAATCAGCTAGTTATAGCACAAGAAAATTGCATTTAAAGGGATAGTACACCCATACAAGAAAATTACTCCATGATTTACTCACCCTTACGCCAGGTTTATATGAATTTCTTATTTTAGATTAATGCAATTGGAGTTATATTTAAAAAAATGTCCTGGTTTTTCAAGCTTTATAATGGCAGTGAATGGGTGTTGAGATTTTGAAGTCCAATAAAGTACATTCATCTATCATAAAAAAGTACTCCACACAGCTCCAGGGGGTTAATAAAGTCCTTTTGAAGTGAATCAATGCGTTTGTGTAAGAAAAATAGACATACTTAAAACTCGACATAGCATAGAAAGAATATGCTAGTCTCGCGAGAATCAAGTTTTGTTTACAGCAAAGGAAAACCTCTCTTCTCTTGGCTTATATCAAAACCCTCCAACATTTTTCTCTACAAATCCTCATTTTGTACTTCTAATTCGTGACCAATGTTTTGTTTTGGTCTCTCTACTGCATTTCCATGTTCAATACTTTTCACCTTAACTTACGCTATGCCTACGTCATACATGATGTGCTGGAACGCCACTCTCTCGTGTACACGCATACAACAGTTAGTGGAAGCTAGAGATTACGGTTTATAAAGTTTTAAATATGAATTTGTTTTTGTTTTTGTCGATTTGCTTCAGAAGGCCTTTATTAACCCCTAGAGCAATGTGGAGCACTTTTTATGATGGATGTATGCACTTTTTTTGGACTTCAAAATCTCAACACCCATTCACTGCCAAAAAGCTTGCAAGAGCCAGGACATTTTTTAATATTGTATTCTTCTGAAAGAGGAAAGTCATATTCACCTAGGATGGATTGAGGGCGAGTAAATCATGGGGTAATTTTCATTTTTGGGTGAACTGTTCCTTTAAGTGAGATTTTAAAGAGTCTTTCTCTAGTTTTGATGTTAAAACGCTAATGAACGTGCATGTTGAATAAGCTGGTAAAGGTGTTTACATACATAATGAAATTGGGGTTGTGGGCAAATATCGAAGTGTGCGGATTGGGTTTATGACTTTCAGTCCGTAAAAGAACACTTTAAGATGTTTACATGTAACATAATGGGTCAGGGATGTAAACGCACTCAATGACTGTGTAAATGATGTCATTTTTCAAAACTGAGTCATTCATCACAGCTGTAGATGAAACCATTTCCCTATATAGTCCAAATGCTTGGTGAAATCATAGCTACTGTATTTGTTTCAGAGATTTCCATTTCGTTTGCCAGACAGTTTGGCAGTTTGCCCAAACTCACAGCTGGATTGGCCAGGCTTTTAATGCGAGCGTTGGGGGTTGGAATATGGATGTCTGGGATGGTGGGTTTGAAAAGGGCGAGGGTGGCATGGCTAGGGCACGGGGAGATTTTTTTTTCTTTTTCTTTTAAGAGACTGGTGATTGAATTGCATCCAATATATGATTTTTATATTTATTTTTGGCATTTTCCCTTTATTTATACAGGAAAAGACAGACAGGAAGTAGGAGAGAGAGATAGGGGGATGGGATCAGGAAGGACCACAAGCCAAGACTCCAACTCGGTTTGCCTGAAACACAACCGCGATATAAGAGTTCTGCCGCTGCCATTTTTTTGAAGTCTTAATTTCACGTTGAGCTATTGAACAAAAACGGTCACTATTTTACCATGTGATCGCCAAATGCATTTAACTTGCGTAGACGGTGAATTAAATATTAATAGCGTATTTGATTTTCCTTGGAATCGATTCAGTGAGCTCAATGCATCAGCTGTGCACTTGAGCTTGATGTTATTTTTTTCCCCCTACTGCCAGGTTTGCTTTTCTTCATTTCCTCCTCTAACGTAGCCATATCGGTATCATTGTGCCACTTAACACTCAATATCGTCTAAAATACTAGGTTGAGTCCTATTGACAACTTCCTGTTAAATTGGTTGTGCACAGGTCTTTGCTTTGTGCCGAAGAGAAGACAACAGCATCAATGAGCAGGTCTACCCCAATTTCCTATGAGTCCTTCACTATTGTGACAATAATAACATGGGCTCTTTATGCAGTAGCTATTACTGCCCTGAGCAGCAGGAGATCTTGCCAAGACCGAGGCGGCGGGGATGAGAGCATGCGGAGGGGGTTTACTCGACTCCACGCGAGCTACATCCCCGCCACTTTCCCTCCCTTCCTCCTTCTTGAAGAGGGCCGTTCCTGCTTTGCCACTTTGCCCTGACAACTGACTGCTTAAACGAGTGCATGAAAATAGGTGCCTTGCTGGTCTCCATGACAGACCGCACATAATCAGTGTTGAGGTATGTAATTACAGCTGTCAGGCCCATCCGCTGTAATTGATGCAAGTGCAAGCAGCGCTTGCTGCCAGGGCGGCCTCTAACTGCACACATGGCAGCAACGCTGGCCTCTCCTCTTGAGAGAAAAGGAGAAAACATTACCTGCACGTTAACAGACGCCAAGCGACTCTCTGTCTGCTATGAGTGACGGTCGCGCTTTTTTTCACAGAGGATAGTACCCTGGACGGGTTTGTCTCCTGGCTTTCGATTCTCAGACTCGGTTTGATGTTGCCGGGCACATTCGCAGATGGTGAAGGGGGGTAGGGGGTGTGATGAAAATGCTGTCAAAGCCACAGACGCTTAAGTGTCTCCAAGGCGAGGTGGTCTGTCTGCGGGGTGTCTGTGCTTGGCTTATCGCTGTTGGCTTTTTAAATGTTTCAATTCCTGCCATCCAGTAGAACACACGGTGCACCATTTAACTTGACTTGAAAAAAGAGAAATCACTTGAATCAGACTTCTTATGCCGCTTCATGCGCAAAGGGGGGGGGGGGGCGTCAGGGTGGATAGGCCAGAAACGTAGTGGCTTGAGCATCGCGGCTGAAGGCTGGGGTAAATAAGTCCTCTAGAGAACGTATGAAGACCTATCTGGCTACAAAGCCGGAGTCTCAGGTGCCTGCCCTTGGCCTCGCTGTTGTAATATTGATCAGAGGAAGGTGTGCTTCCCTTTTTTAGCTCTGCTGAGGATTGATGGTGAAAACCAACACAAGAGGATATTTATTGATTTGGCTTGGGAAGTTATGGGCAAAATAACCTGACAACTGCGCCCAAATGCAGTCATAGGGAGGCTTTGTTTAATTCTTATGTTTGTTTTGCCATTATTGATTTTATTATTTTTTTATCAGCTGTTACTAAAACTGTTCATTTGCTGTGACATCAGGGTTCCCATTTGTTAGCATGTTTCGCATTTACATTTTTGTCTCTGTACCAGGAACAAAAGCATTGCATTGCTTGCTATGCTTCAGTTGTTCAAAATATTCAGCATTTTTCATACTAATTTCAGTCCAGGCATCCTATTTTCTATTTGAACAGAAAGAAATGTACATGCATTTAAAATTATTTTCAATTAGTTAATCAATTATCAGATATTTTGGCTTGTTGTATCCATCAGTGGAGTATCATATTTCGACTGTAACTGGAAGGATGGTTTACAACCCGTTCCCTGTGGTTATTGCCAACATATGCATGGCTATCTGTAAAGTAGCAAGATGGCTGAGCCTCTTCACCCGGTAAGCCCTCCCCTCCCATATGTTCAACTTCCAGTGGCAGACCACCAGCGGCATCTCATCAGACATTCAAATCGACAACAATTTCTCTCCATTGACGTGACAGAGTAGGAGAGCAGTTATTTAAGATATAAACAGCAGTCTGATTCTGGCAGATCTGACATGCGAAATCCATGAACCCTAATTGTAACTATTTTTGAATACCCTAATAAAAAAGTAATAGATTTAAAATGCATTTATTTTATTATATTTCATTTATTTTATACTAAAGGTCCTAAATTTTCGCATGTTAAAAAATACGACATCAGGTTGTGTCAGGCGAGTTTAATTCTGACCTTTGTCACAAAACATATATCAGTTCAAAACTTAAAATCTCAAAATTCATCCTTTGAAAGGCATTTTAAAATCAGACATTGCATTACCACGAAACATGTACATTAAAATCATATTACAAAATGTTTTCATTCATGAATTCTAAAAATTTAAGTCTGGATAGTGCATTCATTGTTCAGAAATGGGAGTGACAGTTAAAGGGTTAAAGTGCATGAAGTACAAAATTAGTTGTTCCAATTTTAAGTGTACCAGCTTAGTATACTAAAAGTACATTTGAAGGGTATTTTTAATAAGTGTATAATATGTAAATATATTTGTAGTATACTTAGCATTATATAAATGTATCTCTAAAGGGGAACTGACTGTCTTTAGAAAAGTTTACATGGTATTTTCTTTTCATCTTGACTTTAATTCATATTAAAGCAGCGTTCATAAGCGCAGCGATGCTTTGTTTACAGCGTAGCCAAAGAAAATGCTGTATTGCCACTGTTCCATAAACGCCACCTGCTGTTAGAGAGTGAATTTGCTTTCTCATTCAGCACGTCTGCTGTTTTTGTCTCTTTCGTATGTTTTATGTAGCATAATTTCACAAAGCTAAAGCAGACCATTCTGTTTTTGCTTTAAATTTCGAAATTATGCAATCTAATTTAGAGTAAAAACTGCTCACGCAGCATGTATGCCGCATCTTTGATTGGATCATGATTAAAATACAGTGGCAATACATTTTGTCAAAGCAATAATAAAAGAACATCTTTTCACTTATAATTTGTCTTAAATCTAATTTTGTTAAAAAAAAAAATTATGAGAAAATCGTATTGTGAATCGTATAGCATTGTGAATTGAGTAAATTGTTACAGCCCTATTTTTTATATTTATTTAGATAAATAATAATGTATTAATTAATCAATTAATTTTAGGGCTGTCAAACGATTAATCTTGATTAATCGCATACAAAATAAATGTTTGAGTTTATGTGTGTGTACTGTGTATAATTATTATGTATATATAAATACACACACATTAATGTATATATTAAGAGAAATATGTTATGTACAAAATATATATATATATATATATATATATACATACATATATATTATATATAAAAAATTATAATAAATACATATACTTCTTAAGTATATACATGAATGTTTTTGTATTTAAATACACACAGTACACACACACATATATTAGGCAAACTCAAACTTTTATTTTGTATGCGATTAATTGTTTGACAGCCCTAATTTATTTATTTATTTATTCATTGCTGTAGAACTCCCTTTAAGACATATTGAACACATGCAAATGTTTTATGAGTGTAAGCTTTTTCAAACATGTTTCATAGTCTTGTTTTGTGAATTTACAAATTTATTTTTCAGTTCTTCAGTACTCTAAGAATACTGCTTACCACCGAGCATTTTTGTGTATGACGAACCTCGATATCACACCAATAAGCACATGCTTGGTCTTCATGCAGGTTGACGTGAAGTATTGTTCATTCGACAGAAGCATGTTAACCTTTCACTTCGTCTGGACCTCAATAAACTCTAGATTACAGTAGTGGAGGTTTCATTGTCCACTAATATGTTTATGTGGTCTGGCAGCACCTTACCTGACAGGAAGCATTGGATTCAATTGGATTAGCACTGACTAAATATATCTCCACACGTAGAATCCACAACGTGAAGGTGCCGTTTTGAACAAGTCTGGCTCTGGCCGGTCTGCGTAGCTGTTCCCAGACCTGCTCGCTGCAGACTATAGGAACACAAGGTGAAGTGTGAAAGTTTGAAGTGGGCGAAGCTAATCATTGTGTAATTACGGCTGCCAAAAGGGAGCCATTAGCTAAGTGCTATCCACTAACGGTGGTCTCTGTCGCTTTGCGTGAGGACCGAGAGTGAAATTGTTGACAATGGTTGAATAGTCCTCCAAGGCCCCGTGATTTGGCCAGGCAGCCTCCGAGTTCCATTGCTACTCATTAGCGGCTATGTTTGGTGCACTGCCTTGACAAATCATACCCCAATGTTATTAAACATGTCGAAACATTGTTTGACAATTTCCCTGCTCGCCTTGTAATTGGTGCGCTCTGTGAATAGACTATATAAATATATTTATGAGCCGAGAAATTTTGTGCTATCAAATCAAGGCAGGGCCTAATGCATTTTTCAGTACTGTAAATTTCAGAGATACTTGATGGCTTTATGAGGATGTTTATGGGGATCGGAGCTGTTTATTTTCATAAACAGCTCAGCAGATGCTGGCGAGAGCAGCTGCGGTGGTTTGTGTTCTTATGGAAATGACAGGGCCAGCTGTTGGCTTGTACTTACTGTAGTTTAAGGCTTGCAAGTTCGCAAGTTGAATTAATCTTTCGTAATGGCGCTTGAGTGGCAAAAGACCGATGGACAAGGATTTTGTTTGTTAAAAGTTTGCTCAACTTTCCCAAGCATATTCTAGATATATGAGAGCTGTAGATGAAGCACAGGGAACAATCCGCTCTGACAGCGAGTTGTCTTCATCATCAGAGTACACAGGCAATATGTGTGGTTGCTGCTGCGGGATGAAAACGGTACTAAGTACATACCCGATCGCTCTAGCGAAAAGAGGAGGGTTTAAACTCTGATTGAGCCCTCTAGACACCTCTATCAGAATGAGGTTCACCTAAAATACCTTCGACTACAATCATGCTCTCAGCTGAAATCTTCCTCTGTTTCATTCCCTCTGGATGAGTGTCTATAAGAGGGATGGCAAGATGGAAAAGAGGCTGTATATAAGTGGGCGTCTAGTGTCAGGGGGTGTGTGCACGGGAAGACATATGAATGAACGCTTGATGTTTGTGTAACAGCGTAAGCTATACTGCATAAACACATATGCTTGCATACATTTCCTTGTATGTACACCAAAGAGCAGCTTTAGTTCCCCTCCCAGCATGTGTGCCGTCAATGCCAGTGTGTCTGACATCAGACTCTGACACTAATGCTGGTGCCAGTCAATCCAAGACCAGACTTTTGACTCGACAACGAAAGATCAAAATCTCGCCGACGGTCCCGCCATGTGGCACAGGAGTGACTCTTCAGCTCTTTAGTGACTCTTGGCTGTCGCCTCACGCTCTGTGAAGAGCAACGGGCACGTCTCCAGTCAGTGAACTGCTAAATGAGGGCTTGGCCAGACGAGCAGACGCACACGGGCGGCAGAGAGCAGCACCGTGGCTGGATTGCTTTGGATGGGACGGCTGATCTCTCGCCTCCTCTACGCCCAGGTCTTTGTCTCCTTTGCTAATTGAGCGACCCGAGTGACCCTAGAGTAGCATGTCACCACAGAGGGGTCAGAGCCCTGGTGTCATGTGACATGGAGCCTGTGACCTGATGTGAAGCGAAGGGCCAATGTCACCGATCTAATCCGGTGACGAGATTCAGCTCTGATCTTTTTATTTTTTGCATTTTTGAAACCAAACAAATCACCTTGATATGATACTAAATGCATTGTAAAATTGGCATGTGTGTCTGTTTAAAGCTTTATAAAATAATTATTCATTTTGGCTGTTACAAATAGCTACCTGATACACTGCCAAAAGGGCTTTTGAAAAGACAAAACGCAAACAGTCAGCTCAAAAGGGATTTTTCCCGGCAATTCCACAACAAACAAAAAGACTGATTAGTATGTGCCATTTGTTTTTCATGTGCATTATTTGCAAAAAAAATCCAGCTCTCTTTTATTGATTGCAGTCTGACAATAGCTCTTTTTATTCAGGCAGGACGTTCATGCTATGTTGCCTAGTGACATAATGACATCCATCAGGAAGTCAAATGTCAGTCCTTTCTTGCTCTGACATTTAGTTTCGGGTACGTATAGAGTCATTGTTTTGCATTTGATTTGGCTGATGCTGGAACAGCATCAGATGGGTTATTTTGTGCTATTTTGAAATGACCATTGAAGTGCTTCAGCCATCATGAGATACTGGAGACAAATCCAAAATGGTTTGCAAAGACAAAAGGCTCAGCCTTGAATCCTGAACCTCTAATCCCCGAAGCATTGTCAGATATTACAAGAGGCTCTGCGTCGAAATATCTATGAATGAGTTTGTAATGTATGGGATTGTGCAAGAGGGACATCTCCCATCACTCAAACCACAGGCATTTCTGTCGGGACTGTGAGAAGACTGACAGGTCTATTTACCCCTTTCCAGTCAATCAGGCAGCCTCCTTAATGTCTGCAGGCCTGTTGGCTTCAGGTTCGGGTTGCAACAGAAATCTTTTGTGATGATGAAATCACAGAGTTTCCTGTCCGTTTTCCACTTTGAAGCAGCAGAGGGCCTTTGTGGTGTTCTAAAAAGAGACCTGCTGCGTTCGAATGGATTTGATGAATATGTTTTGTTGCAATGATAGTCTTCTGTAGATGTCAAACCACCCTGTGTTCTGCTCTGATGATTGGAGGCACTACTCTATATGTTAAATGAACACCTATGAACTTCCGGAAAAGCTCATTTGTTCATGTTCTTGCAATATACCCATCAAAATACATATATGTGCAACCTGAAACCCTGTCTTTGAAGTGTCCGTTGTTTCAGGTGCGTTGTTTCGTTCTATTCGCCGAAGGTTCTTTTTCTTATTTCTGCAACTGGATTGGTCCATCTCGGCACTTATGAGGGCCTCGGCTATGAAGTGCCAAACTACTTTTGGGGGTATATCTGTGAAAAGGTTCCCCTTAATCCATTTTATTTGCTCTGCTACCTCAAAACCATTTGTCCACACAGCCCGATGTCCCCCGCTGGCCCTTTCCTCCCGCTTCTTCCAAGGATTGAGAGTGGAGGTGCAAGACACAGACTGTTAAAAAAAAGCCATCTGGCCAGAGGAAGAGGTGGGGGGGTTTGCTGAGGGTGGAGGGAGTCATGCTGGGCAATCAAAATGACAGACAGCAGTGAAAAGTGTTTTGTGGGCTCCCACATATATGTGAAGTAGGCTGACTTGTGAGCTTTCACAGCTCCCTTTGGTCTTCAGGTAAACACTGACTTAGTCACGGTGTATCTCTTTCTGTCGTACGCTCGTTCTTACTGCACACACCCGTACGTTGGCTTTCGAACAATTGCATGAACGTTTTGCATAATCGGTACAACTGAAACAAGGTGACATGATTGTTTCCTCTAGAAAACGCAAATCAGGAATGCTAAAATTCAGCATCTGCGGCGAGAGTCCCACAATCAAAGTCTTCCCTTTCTCCCAAATATTATAATCTCTTGTTCTTACGCATTCATTTTCACCATCCCCCCATTGTGGCCCCCTTTTTCCCCCTTCCCAAAAAAAAAAAAAAACCCTAAATGTGTGGAGGCTTCATTTTTCACTCTCCCCAAGCGGCTCTGTTGTCAGAGAGGAACCCTTAGGAAGTCTTTATTTCTGCCAGGCAGGGCCTCTCGCGTTCCTCCGGCTTCTCCGGCCGTTCTCATGGCTGTCCCCCCACCTGCTGGGACCCTGATCCCAGGCCGAGCTGCGCTTCAGCAGGGGACAATTACTATCCCGCTCTGCCTTTGATCATCTGACCACATGGAAGCACAACAGCTGACCACATGTTTCAACAGACAAGAAGGAGGAGAGGGGAGAAGAAAAGGTTGAAGAAAGAGGAGAAGAGGGAAAAGCATTTGCCTTTCATTCTCCCTCACACACTGCACACTAGAAAAAGGGCCCATTCCAGGAGCGGTTGTAGTGCTTGTATAATTCTCATGATCTTTGCTGTGTGGTAAACGCCTGGGCTTTTATTGTCACGATTATGTCTTTGGATTGGAGGAGAAGGCTTATTACAGACATGGGGCGGCCGCATGTAAAGTTGCTTTTTGAATTCGCCTCGTCTCATTTACTGAAGCTAGCGCCGAGTGCTAGAGAAGTAATTTGAGGCTGAGCTTGTAAAAGTGAGTGCTAATTCTTCTGTCATTGTCAGCCAAATTGTCTCCGAGCCAGCTGGGCCTCCGCATAAATGCGCACTGTGGTCAATATTGAAAGCGCTTCCACACGAAGTCAAAGCCACAGCCGCAGCGCTCTCGGTATACTAACATACATGCCTCTTCAATTGTAGCTCCTGAATGGCACAAAGCCATATGAATGAAATTTGCATTTTAGACTTATGGAGAAATTTGGGTCAATTACATTTAAAAGTGTCCACAATAAAATGAAGAGCTCTTTTTCTCAGGTTTCTATAGAAATGTACTCTGCATTCATGTTTTTCAAATAATTTTCAGAAAGGTTTAAACTTAATGACTCTCAAAATGTGATGTAATTATCAAGTACAAAGTAATAACATTTCCCTAACAGCTAACTTTCCTAAATATGTGACCCTGGACCATAAAACCAGTCATAAGGGTCAGTTTTTCAAATTAAGATATATACATCTGAAAAGCTGAATAAATAAGATTTCCATTGATTATGGTTTAAGACGGGACAATATTTGGCTACTATACACCTATTTGTAAACCTGAAATTCGAAGGTGCAAAGAAAATCGCCTTTAAAGTTGTCCAAATGAAGTTCTTAGCAATGCATATTACTAATCAAAAATTAATTTTAGATTTATTTAAAGTGGGATATTTACAAAATATCTTCATGGAACATAATCTTGACTTAATATCCTAATGATTTTTAACACAAACGAAAAAACGATCATTTTGACCCATAGAGTGTATTTTTGGCTATTGCTACAAATATACCCATGCTACTTATGACTGGTTTTGTGGTCCAGGGTCACATATAATCATCGTTTTCAAAAAGTTTGCATGCATATTTTTCAGAGCAAAAGTGATTAATTCATAAATATCATCGTTTTTGATGGAGTCACAGCATGTCATTCTATAACCTTAACTTACTTCGCCATGTCACACAAAGTTCAAAATATTTGATATTTTAGGAGACTCAATGACCTGTCAGTCATGAGGTTCTGCAGGGGTCCAGTATATGATATAATTTCCTGTTTTTTCAGCATGTTATGATTTTGTTGGTCCCACACATGGCTTTGATTTTGCAGATAAAAGTGTTTCAATTAGCAGTGAGGCAGTTTTGTTATTTTTGTTAGAAATCGTCAGAAAAGATTAAGCCAAAATACTTTTTCATCTTTTCAAGATTTTTTTTTTCTTTTAATGAGGCATTTTTCTTCATTGTGATTTCAGAACTGTTGCTTGTTTTGATACCCCAAATGAGGGTGTGAGCTCAGCATATTTTTTGGGAGTATGTGTGGTTTGCATGTGGTACGCGTGTTATTTGTCGCAGCATGTGTTCATGTTTTATTTGTTTGTGGTTGTTATTTGTGTACATATCCAGTAACTGTGTGTGCACAGGAATGGATGTTGTGTGTTTCTGTTTGCATGCCCACTGAAGCAGACCTGCGAGGTCCTGGGATGCGTTCAGGGGGCCGGGGGTGAGTCAGCCAGGCCTAGGGGAGCTGTTTGTTTTGGCCTGTTTGCTGGGGATGGCCTCCTTGAGTGTCCCTATTGTGCAGCAGATCACTTTACCACATTAAGGGCGCATGAAAAGAAGCTCTTCACTGGCACTTGGGCCCTGGCTGGAATAACAGGCAGTGTTTTGACTGGCTGCCACCTTCTATTCTGACCGCTCTGCCGCCCAGCAGACGGCTCCCGTCTCAAAGAAGCCTGGGAGGAGAAACGCACAGACAGTCACAAGACTCTTACTCAGCAAACAGTTCAGTTAGGTAATGTCACGGTTTCAGAGTGTTATCTTAATAACTGTTTTTCTCTTTTAGTTTCATTTTGAGTTTATGTACTTTTATAATGAATAGATTCTAAACATTTTTTTTTACTTTTTTAAAAAAATTGTATGAATAATGTATACATTTGTTATTTGACAAAACATCATTACGTGTCTGACCCCCTTACAGGCCCTTTGTGCATTTTTACCTAGTTCATAATCATTTTATCCGGCAGTTAAAAATAATTAACAAGTCATGCTCTTTTGTCGTCCGCCATTATGAGTCCTCCGTCTAGCAATGAAAGGCTTCGCCATAAGCACAGTCACATAATAGTGTCAAAATCTATTTTAAAGTGCAGTAATTCAAGGGTTTACAAGGCTCCATAAAACCTCAACATGCCCCAGTAATGAGAAGCATGAATGGAAACTTGGAGAGTTCTTCGTGGCCCCAGCAAAGGCGGGAGACCAAATGCAGGACACACGGCACAAAGCACTGGGGCTGTAACAAAGAAAGGCAGGACAGACAGAGCTCTCGCTGAGTGAAGACAAGCACACATGTTGCAAATATTGGACAGACCTTGTTGCATGCTTGAAGTGATGCAAGCGCTAGGCTATCTGGTGTACAGCCTGCAATTTGAGCTTTACGGTAGTTTTTCCAATGACATACAAAATACATAAAAATTACAGTTCA